>CM053028.1:136917060-136937989 GCA_028564925.1 Lithobates sylvaticus | reverse complement strand
TAGGGATGGGCCCGGTGCTCGATGCGAACCCATGTTCGCATCGAGCACCGGGTGTTCGCTCGCTCGGCGAGCCCAGAACTATTTTGGCCGCTCGCATCACGTTCGTGTGATGCGAGCGGCCCCCGCAATGCATTGCGGCCGGCGCGGCCGGCGCAGTGCATTGCTGGCTAATGATTGGCCAAGCATGCACTGTGACCCCGCATGCTTGGCCAATCACAGCCCCGGAAACTCGAAGAGCCATAATTGGCTACAGGCAGGACGCCTGTAGCCAATTACAGCTCAGGGGCTTTAGTACACGCCCCCCCCCCTATAAAAGGCCGCCACGCCGTCTGCGCCGGTCACATGCTGTTCCGGCGTAGATAGAGCAGGATAGATCTGTGACACTCTGCTGGATTTAGTTAGTTAGAGAGATTTACTTAGAGAGATTGAGTTAGATAGATTCATTTACAAAGATTGATTTAGAAAGAGGGGCTTGTAGTGTGTTCGTGGCAGGCAGGCAGAGCTCCTATATTTTGTTCCCAGAAGCACCTATAGGACTTGTAGTGTGTTCGTGGCAGGCAGGCAGAGCTCCTATATTTTGTTCCCAGAAGCACCTATAGGACTTGTAGTGTGTTCGTGGCAGGCAGGCAGAGCTCCTATATTTTGTTCCCAGAAGCACCTATAGGACTTGTAGTGTGTTCGTGGCAGGCAGGCAGAGCTCCTATATTTTGTTCCCAGAAGCACCTATAGGACTTGTAGTGTGTTCGTGGCAGGCAGGCAGAGCTCCTATATTTTGTTCCCAGAAGCACCTATAGGACTTGTAGTGTGTTCCTGGCAGGCAGGCAGAGCTCCTATATTTTGTTCCCAGAAGCACCTATAGGACTTGTAGTGTGTTCCTGGCAGGCAGGCAGAGCTCCTATACTTTTTGTTCCCAGAAGCACCTATAGGACTTGTAGTGTGTTCCTGGCAGGCAGGCAGAGCTCCTATATTTTCTTCCCAGAAGCACCTATAGGACTTGAAGTGTGTTAGTCCCATCACACAGAGATCATATATTTTGTTCCCAGAAGCACCTATAGGACTTGAAGTGTGTTAGTCCCATCACACAGAGATCCTATATTTTCTTCCCAGAAGCACCTATAGGACTTGAAGTGTGTTAGTCCCATCACACAGAGATCATATATTTTGTTCCCAGAAGCACCTATAGGACTTGAAGTGTGTTAGTCCCATCACACAGAGATCATATATTTTCTTCCCAGAAGCACCTATAGGACTTGAAGTGTGTTAGTCCCATCACACAGAGATCATATATTTTCTTCCCAGAAGCACCTATAGGACTTGAAGTGTGTTAGTCCCATCACACAGAGATCATATATTTTGTTCCCAGAAGCACCTATAGGACTTGAAGTGTGTTAGTCCCATCACACAGAGACCTATATTTTCTTCCCAGAAGCACCTATAGGACTTGAAGTGTGTTAGTCCCATCACACAGAGATCATATATTTTGTTCCCAGAAGCACCTATAGGACTTGAAGTGTGTTAGTCCCATCACACAGAGATCATATATTTTCTTCCCAGAAGCACCTATAGGACTTGAAGTGTGTTAGTCCCATCACACAGAGATCATATATTTTGTTCCCAGAAGCACCTATAGGACTTGAAGTGTGTTAGTCCCATCACACAGACCTATATTTTCTTCCCAGAAGCACCTATAGGACTTGAAGTGTGTTAGTCCCATCACACAGAGATCATATATTTTGTTCCCAGAAGCACCTATAGGACTTGAAGTGTGTTAGTCCCATCACACAGAGATCATATATTTTCTTCCCAGAAGCACCTATAGGACTTGAAGTGTGTTAGTCCCATCACACAGAGATCATATATTTTGTTCCCAGAAGCACCTATAGGACTTGAAGTGTGTTAGTCCCATCACACAGAGATCCTATATTTTGTTCCCAGAAGCACCTATAGGACTTGAAGTGTGTTAGTCCCATCACACAGAGATCATATATTTTGTTCCCAGAAGCACCTATAGGACTTGAAGTGTGTTAGTCCCATCACACAGAGATCTATATTTTCTTCCCAGAAGCACCTATAGGACTTGAAGTGTGTTAGTCCCATCACACAGAGATCATATATTTTGTTCCCAGAAGCACCTATAGGACTTGAAGTGTGTTAGTCCCATCACACAGAGATATATTTTTGTTCCCAGAAGCACCTATAGGACTTGAAGTGTGTTAGTCCCATCACACCCTATATATTTTGTTCCCAGAAGCACCTATAGGACTTGAAGTGTGTTAGTCCCATCACACAGAGATCATATATTTTGTTCCCAGAAGCACCTATAGGACTTGAAGTGTGTTAGTCCCATCACACAGAGATCCTATATTTTGTTCCCAGAAGCACCTATAGGACTTGAAGTGTGTTAGTCCCATCACACAGACCTATATTTTCTTCCCAGAAGCACCCATAGGACTTGAAGTGTGTTAGTCCCATCACACAGAGATCCTATATTTTGTTCCCAGAAGCACCTATAGGACTTGAAGTGTGTTAGTCCCATCACACAGAGATCCTATATTTTGTTCCCAGAAGCACCTATAGGACTTGAAGTGTGTTAGTCCCATCACACAGAGATCATATATTTTGTTCCCAGAAGCACCTATAGGACTTGAAGTGTGTTAGTCCCATCACACAGAGATCATATATTTTGTTCCCAGAAGCACCTATAGGACTTGAAGTGTGTTAGTCCCATCACACAGAGATCCTATATTTTTTCCCAGAAGCACCTATAGGACTTGAAGTGTGTTAGTCCCATCACACAGAGATCATATATTTTGTTCCCAGAAGCACCTATAGGACTTGAAGTGTGTTAGTCCCATCACACAGAGATCATATATTTTCTTCCCAGAAGCACCTATAGGACTTGAAGTGTGTTAGTCCCATCACACAGAGATCCTATATTTTGTTCCCAGAAGCACCTATAGGACTTGAAGTGTGTTAGTCCCATCACACAGACCTATATTTTCTTCCCAGAAGCACCCATAGGACTTGAAGTGTGTTAGTCCCATCACACAGAGATCCTATATTTTGTTCCCAGAAGCACCTATAGGACTTGAAGTGTGTTAGTCCCATCACACAGACCTATATTTTCTTCCCAGAAGCACCCATAGGACTTGAAGTGTGTTAGTCCCATCACACAGAGATCCTATATTTTGTTCCCAGAAGCACCTATAGGACTTGAAGTGTGTTAGTCCCATCACACAGACCTATATTTTCTTCCCAGAAGCACCCATAGGACTTGAAGTGTGTTAGTCCCATCACACAGAGATCCTATATTTTGTTCCCAGAAGCACCTATAGGACTTGAAGTGTGTTAGTCCCATCACACAGACCTATATTTTCTTCCCAGAAGCACCCATAGGACTTGAAGTGTGTTAGTCCCATCACACAGAGATCCTATATTTTGTTCCCAGAAGCACCTATAGGACTTGAAGTGTGTTAGTCCCATCACACAGACCTATATTTTCTTCCCAGAAGCACCCATAGGACTTGAAGTGTGTTAGTCCCATCACACAGAGATCCTATATTTTGTTCCCAGAAGCACCTATAGGACTTGAAGTGTGTTAGTCCCATCACACAGAGCTCCTATATTTTCTTCCCAGAAGCACCCATAGGACTTGAAGTGTGTTAGTCCCATCACACAGAGATCCTATATTTTGTTCCCAGAAGCACCTATAGGACTTGAAGTGTGTTAGTCCCATCACACAGACCTATATTTTCTTCCCAGAAGCACCTATAGGACTTCTAGTGTGTTAGTGGCATCACACAGAGCTCCTCTATTTTCTTCTCAGCAGCACCCACAGGACTTCTAGTGTGTTAGTGGCATCACACAGAGCTCCTCTATTTTCTTTGCAGAAGCACCCATAGGACTTCTAGTGTGTTAGTGGCATCACACAGAGCTCCTATATTTTCTTCTCAGCAGCACCCACAGGACTTCTAGTGTGTTAGTGGCATCACACAGAGCTCCTATATTTTCTTCTCAGCAGCACCCACAGGACTTCTAGTGTGTTAGTGGCATCACACAGAGCTCCTCTATTTTCTTTGCAGAAGCACCCATAGGACTTCTAGTGTGTTAGTGGCATCACACAGAGCTCCTATATTTTCTTCTCAGCAGCACCCACAGGACTTCTAGTGTGTTAGTGGCATCACACAGAGCTCCTCTATTTTCTTTGCAGAAGCACCCATAGGACTTCTAGTGTGTTAGTGGCATCACACAGAGCTCCTCTATTTTCTTTGCAGAAGCACCCACAGGACTTCTAGTGTGTTAGTGGCATCACACAGAGCTCCTCTATTTTCTTTGCAGAAGCACCCATAGGACTTCTAGTGTGTTAGTGGCATCACACAGAGCTCCTATATTTTCTTCTCAGCAGCACCCATAGGACTTCTAGTGTGTTAGTGGCATCACACAGAGCTCCTCTATTTTCTTTGCAGAAGCACCCATAGGACTTCTAGTGTGTTAGTGGCATCACACAGAGCTCCTATATTTTCTTCTCAGCAGCACCCACAGGACTTCTAGTGTGTTAGTGGCATCACACAGAGCTCCTCTATTTTCTTTGCAGAAGCACCCACAGGACTTCTAGTGTGTTAGTGGCATCACACAGAGCTCCTCTATTTTCTTTGCAGAAGCACCCATAGGACTTCTAGTGTGTTAGTGGCATCACACAGAGCTCCTATATTTTCTTCTCAGCAGCACCCACAGGACTTCTAGTGTGTTAGTGGCATCACACAGAGCTCCTCTATTTTCTTTGCAGAAGCACCCACAGGACTTCTAGTGTGTTAGTGGCATCACACAGAGCTCCTCTATTTTCTTTGCAGAAGCACCCATAGGACTTCTAGTGTGTTAGTGGCATCACACAGAGCTCCTATATTTTCTTCTCAGCAGCACCCACAGGACTTCTAGTGTGTTAGTGGCATCACACAGAGCTCCTCTATTTTCTTTGCAGAAGCACCCATAGGACTTCTAGTGTGTTAGTGGCATCACACAGAGCTCCTATATATTCTTCTCAGCAGCACCCACAGGACTACCGACTACAATGGCTGGAAGACCGCCAAGGGGAGGCAGAGCGTGCAGAGCCAAGAACACAGGGCAGGCAGGCTCTGTTTCTAGTGGACGTGGCCGTGGCCGTGGACGTGGTCGTGCATCGTCATCAGCACGTGGCCATGGGACACGCGCGTCTTTGTTTTCGGCAGCTGGACATGTGGAGCCGCATCATGCTGAAGGCTTGGTAGAATGGATGACCAAGCCCTCCTCATCCTCCTCATCCTCTCTCACCCAGGCTCAGGGTACTGGCAGAGCATCATCAGCCACCCCTTCCCTAGACCCACCATGTCCTCCTGAGGAGTCCCCCGAACTCTTTGAGCACAGTGTTGGGTACATGCTCCAGGAGGATGCCCAACGATTCGAAGGCTCGGATGATGATACCCAGCTTGAGGAATCTGGCAGTACTGTTCCACCAGCTGCAGCTTACTGCCAGGTTTGCTCTAGTGGTGAAGAGGGAGGGGATGATGAGGTCACTGACTCCACGTGGGTGCCTGAAGGGAGAGAGGATGAGGAGGAGGACGAGGAGGATGCGGCGTCACATGTCCAACGAGGCAGGATGCCCCCTGGAGGCCAGGTAGAGGCCAGCACAGCAACTGTACAACACCGCAGAGCTCCGCCTGTGCAGGGCGCTGCCTCTGCACGTTATCAGAAAAGTTCTTTGGTGTGGGCCTTTTTTGAGACGAGTGCATCAGATCGCACCACTGCTATTTGCAATATTTGTCTCAAGCGTATCTCGCGTGGCCAAAACATCAGCCGCTTGGGCACCACAAGCATGACCAGACATATGGCGACCTGCCATGCAGCTCGTTGGCAGGCACACATAAAAGACCCACACCAAAGAACTAAGCGGACCTCTCCTTGCTCCTCCTCAGCTGGGATCTCCATCCCCACTACACCTTCAGTCCTCTCTGAAAGCTGCTCTGAGAGGACTGAAGGTGTAGAATTAGGTGTGTCACAACCAAGTACTTGCAGTACACCGACGTCCGATTGCAGCAGGCAAATTTCCCTGCCCCAGCTGCTGGACCGTAGAAAGAAGTACACTCCCAGCCATCCACATGCCCAGCGGTTGAATGCTAGCCTGGCTAAATTGCTAGCACTTCAACTGCTGCCTTTTCAGTTGGTAGACTCGGCCCCCTTCCGTGAGTTTGTTCAATGTGCGGTTCCTCAGTGGCAGGTTCCCAAACGCCACTTTTTTTCTCACGGAAGGCGATTCCGTCTCTCTACCGGCATGTGGAGGGCAATGTCCATGCCTCGCTGGACAGGGCGGTCAGCGGTAAGGTGCATATTACCGCTGACTCATGGTCCAGCAGGCATGGACAGGGACGGTACCTTTCTTTCACGGCCCATTGGGTCACTCTATTGGCAGCTGGGAGGGATGCAGGACAAGGTGCAGTAGTGTTGGAGGTTGTTCCGCCACCACGCCTCCAAAACGCTACTACTGCTACTGGTTGTGACACACCTCTCTCCTCCACCCCCTCCTCTTCTTCTTCCTCCAGTGCTCTGTCCTTGGAACCAGCGGTGCTCCGTAGGCGTACAAGGGGCTACGCAAGTACGCAGGCAAAAAGATGCCATGCCGTGCTTGCGCTGGTGTGTTTGGGGGACAGGAGCCACACTGGGCCAGAGGTTCTGGCAGCTCTGCAGGGGCAGGCCGAGAGGTGGTTGACGCCACGTCAGCTTAAGCCAGGAATGGTCGTTTCTGACAATGGCACCAACCTCCTCTCCGCCCTGCGACAGGGGCAGCTCACCCATGTGCCCTGCATGGCTCACGTCCTCAACCTGGTGGTGCAGCGGTTCTTGGGCAGGTTCCCAGGCTTACAGGATGTCCTGAGGCAGGCCAGGAAAGTCTGTGTGCATTTCCGCCGATCTTATAATGCCAGTGCTCGGCTGACTGAGCTGCAAAAGGAGCTGAACCTGCCCAAGAACCGCCTAATATGTGACATGCCCACCAGGTGGAACTCAACGTTGGCCATGCTGCAGCGACTGCACACGCAGCAGAGGGCCATCAATGAGTACCTTTGCGACTATGGCACCAGGACAGGGTCAGGGGAGCTTGGTTTTTTTTCCCCACGTCAGTGGAGCATGATCAGGGATGCATGCACTGTCCTCTCACCATTTGAGGAGGCCACGAGGATGGTGAGCAGTGACAGTGCATGCATCAGTGACACTGTCCCTCTTGTCCACCTGTTGGAGCATACGCTGCGTGGGATAATGGACAGGGCACTTGAGGCAGAACAGAGGCAGGAAGAGGAGGACTTCCTTGCCTCTCAAGGCCCCCTTTATCCGGACAGTGTTCCTTCTGTCCCACCCATCACACAGGAAGAGGATGAGGAGGAGGAGGAGGAGGAGGAGGAGGATTGTGTGAGCATGGAGGTGGAGCCTGGCACTCAGCATCAGCAGCAGCAGTCTTTTAGGGATGATGTACAGTCCCAACAAACCAGTGGACTTGTACGTGGCTGGGAGGAGGTGGCTGGCGATCATGTCATCCTCAGTGACCCAGAAGACTCCGGACCGAATGCCTCAGCTAACCTACGCTGCATGGCCTCCCTGATCCTGCAAAGCCTGCGGAAGGATCCTCGTGTTCTTCGGATCAAGGAGAGGGACCATTACTGGCTGGCCACTCTCCTTGATCCGCGGTACAAGGGTAAGGTTGCGGACCTTATCTTGCCGTCGCAGAGGGAGCAGAGGATGAGACATCTCAGGGAGGCCTTGCAGAAAGGTCTGTGCAACGCGTTCCCAGAAACTGGGAGGCTACAAACTCCTGGTCCTGGGCGACGAGTTGCTGAGGCTTCGGTCAGTAGCAGAAGGAGCGGTGGGGAAGGTGGACGTCTGACCGATGCGTTCAGACAATTTTTTAGTCCGCAGCCCCAAGGTATGATCGGTTCCAGCAACCATCGCCAGCGTCTGATATACATGGTGCAGGAATACCTTGGGGCAAGGTCAGACTTGGACACCTTTCCCACCGAAAATCCTCTGGCTTACTGGGTCCTGAGGATGGATCACTGGCCAGAGCTTGCACAGTATGCAATTGAGCTACTGGCCTGTCCTGCCTCCAGCGTTCTTTCCGAATGCACATTCAGTGCTGCTGGAGGATTTGTCACCGATCATAGGGTGCGCCTGTCCACCGCCTCGGTTGATCGACTGACCTTCATCAAAATGAATCAGTCTTGGATCACCACCAGCTACCAGGCACCTGAGGCGGATATAACCGAATAATTTTTAATATCACATCCCTTCAAGACTGCCTATGCTGATGCTGAGTGACTGTCCTCTTATGTTCACTGACTATCCTCTTCCTCCTCCTCAATGATCCATGCCACCACACCAGTGCCTAAGGCACAATTTTTCAGCCCCTGTTTAACAGGGGCGTGTACATACAATTTTTATAAAAAAATGCTTCGCAACACGTGTGACTGCTGTGCTCCAAGTACAGTATCTGTGAGGGGTTGCAGTGTTGTGGCACCAGCACCAGTGCCTAAGGCAAATTTTTCAGCCCCTGTTTAACAGGGGCGTGTACTTACAATTTTTTAAAAAAATGCTTCGCAACACGTGTGACTGCTGTGCTCCAAGTACAGTATCTGTGAGGGGTTGCAGTGTTGTGGCACCAGCACCAGTGCCTAAGGCACAATTTTTCAGCCCCTGTTTAACAGGGGCGGGTAATTACAATTTTTTAAAAAAATGCTTCGCAACACGTGTGACTGCTGTGCTCCAAGTACAGTATCTGTGAGGGGTTGCAGTGTTGTGGCACCAGCACCAGTGCCTAAGGCACAATTTTTCAGCCCCTGTTTAACAGGGGCGTGTACTTACAATTTTTTAAAAAAATGCTTCGCAACACGTGTGACTGCTGTGCTCCAAGTACAGTATCTGTGAGGGGTTGCAGTGTTGTGGCACCAGCACCAGTGCCTAAGGCACAATTTTTCAGCCCCTGTTTAACAGGGGCGGGTAATTACAATTTTTTAAAAAAATGCTTCGCAACACGTGTGACTGCTGTGCTCCAAGTACAGTATCTGTGAGGGGTTGCAGTGTTGTGGCACCAGCACCAGTGCCTAAGGCACAATTTTTCAGCCCCTGTTTAACAGGGGCGGGTAATTACAAATCTTGATCTAATAGTTCACAGCAGGCCCATTCCTGCGCCCACCAAGAGTAACTATGAGGGCCTACAGTCTTGTGGCAACACCGTCCACCACCACCGCCAAAGGCCCAATTTTTCTGCCCTGTTCATCAGGTGCTTGCAATTACAAATCTTGATCTAATAACTCACAGCAGGGCCCATTCCTGCGCCCACCAAGAGTAACTATGAGGGCCTACAGTCTTGTGGCAACACCGTCCACCACCACCGCCAAAGGCCCAATTTTTCTGCCCTGTTCATCAGGTGCTTGCAATTACAAATCTTGATCTAATAACTCACAGCAGGGCCTATTCCTGCGCCCACCAAGAGTAACTGTGAGAGCTTACAGTCTTGTGGCAACACCGTCCACCACCACCACCACCACCCCCAATTTTTCTGCCCTGTTCAACAGGTGCATGCAATTACAAATCTTGATCTATTAACTCACAGCAGGGCCCATTCCTGTGCCCACCAGTCTTGTGGCTACACCAACATCTAATAGGGCAAATTTCTGCAGAGTATATACGCCAGGCCCCTACTTTCAAACATCCAACTTACAAACGACTCCTACTTGCAAATGGAAAGAGAAAACAGGAAGTGAGAGGAAATCTACCCCTAGGAAGGGAAATTCTATCCTGTTAGATTTAATTTGGGAAAAAGGTATCTCCTCTCTACTGATACTTTATCACCAATCCTTGTTTCAATTAAAACCCCACTTTTTCCAAAAACATTTGTCATTGGGACGGAAAGTTAGGTGACATGTTCTGAACAGATGTGCAAAGACAGCAAATGTTACAGGGGTGATAACCCCTCCCTATGTTCTCCAAAAAGCTTAAAAATAGATTTTTTTGGGATGGAGCTACACTTCATAATGTACCTGTTCAGATTCTACTTAAGAACAAACCTAAAGCCGCAAGTGTTTTTAAATGGCTTCTTTTTTTCCTTTACAAATGTCATTTTGTGCAAGGACAGTTCTAAACACGGGAAACACATGCCACTTCACAGGCATACTTTAGACACCCCCCAGGTACCATATTTAAAGGAAAATTTCACTTTTTTTTTTTTTTCACTTTATGCATCATTAAAATGACTGCTCCCGAAAAAACGTTAGTTTTTAAAAGTTCTTTTTGCATTGATATATGTCCCCTGGGGCAGGACCCGGGTCCCCAAACCTGTTTTATGACATTAACATGCATATTGGCCGTTGTAATTAGCACTTTTGATTTCGAACGTTCGCGTCCATTATAACGTATAGGGTTCGAAAATTCGCGCGAACTTTCGGTCGGTTCGAAGGTTCTGGTGCGAACCGAACCCGGGGTGTTCGGCTCATCCCTATCAAGGATAGATTTGGGGATATAGTTTGGTAGAGCTCATAAATAAAATAACAGTTTGGGTAAGATGGACATCCTGATAGCCATAACTCTAGCAACGATCATACGGAATTGTACTCTCGCACAAAATACGATAGCAAGAAAAAACTGGAGGGTAGTTGGTCCGGTAAAGGGGTGAAGGGATCAGGTGAGATTAATCCCCAGGTAGTGGAAGCACGGAGTACACCAGGAAAAACAATTTTTTTTGCATATAGGAGGTAGAAACCAAATGTGGTAGAATTACAAGGATATCAGCACATTTGGATAGGTTGACCCTGAGACCTAAAAGGTCATGGAAAATCTGGGGAATGAGATGATGCAATGGTATTTATTATTCTCCTAGCAGGTGCCAATTCTGAGTGCACCTGTTAGGAGAATACCTGTAGTCAGTGGAGACTATTGGCCAGAAAACATTGGGCTAAGCACAGTTCTCAGTTGTTAGGATGTTGAATTGTCTGAACCTCTAGACAGATGATCGATGTTGGAGTCACAAGCCAAGGTCGGTGCAGGAGAAGAGTTTCATAATTGGGGTCACAAGCCAAGGTCGATTCCAAATAACACTAGAGGTAGCTCGAGGCAGCTTGTGGGATAATGTGTGGAACACAATCATCTGGCAAACAAAGTGCAGAGACATGGCTTAAATCAGAAAGTTCATGGGAGAAGAAAAGAGTTCAAGGTTGAGCAGAAGTCAGGGCACAAAGCAGGGTCATCCAATGGATCAGGCAGGGTGCTGTCCAGCATCTCGGGTAGCTCAGTGAGAAGAGTCGTTGCTGACACAGCAGAGGTCCCAGGTTCAAGTCCAGGCCCTTACACTACTCTTTCTTAGGGCCAGGTTTGTGAGGAAACCTCTGGAATTCTCTTCATAATCTAAGGTAATGAACATTCTCCTCAGGCTCACAACATTTTTCTTGTGGCCCATTGCCTGTCCATCTTAACAGGTATTGTAGTTTACCTTGATGCATACAGGAGTCAAGAACTTTATCCACTATCTATATAATATTTTTCACTTTAACCATTATTAAAATCACTGCTCCCGAAAAAAATTCAGTTTTTAAAACTTTTTTTTGCATTGATACATGTCCCCTGGGGCAGGACGGTACCCAAACACTTTTTATGACAATAACTTGCATACAAGCCTTTAAAAGGAGCACAATTGATTTTTCATGTTCGTGTCCCATAGACTTTAACGGTGTTCGTTTGTTCGTCCGAATTTTTTATTTTGTTTGGATGTTTTGATGCAAACTGAACTGGGTTTATCCTGGATCCTTAATAAACATCAGGTACCCCCTAAGCGTTCAAAGGGCTATTCCCAGAGTCAGGCTAAAAGGTGCCATGCAGTGCTTCATCTGTTTTGTTTCAGGGACAGGAACCGCACCGATATTCTTGCAGCTCTGCAGGGACAGGTCCAGAGGTGGATTACATCACGCCAGCTGGAACCAGGAATAGTGGTGTCCGATAATGGCTCAAACCTCCTATCCGCCCTTAGAGAGGGAAAGTTGACACAGAGCACCACAACAGAGACTCCTCTGGACTTCAGGTCATTGGCATTGAATGATATATTCCCCATTGGAGAGGTAATAACCTCAAAAGACACATTTCACCTAGCGAGACCAGATGGAATTTTGATATCCAATGTTACAGTCCCTTGGGACGCAACGTAGAATGGGATATCAATTGCCATATTGACAATAGTTAGAACCCCTTCAGCATCCTTTCTTCTTCCCTCTCTTCCATTAAAGTTAATAAGACAGTTGTTTTATATGTATGCTTTTTTGTGCATTTTTTTATGCAATTTTTTTTTTTTTACATTGGTTATGCATTTTAATGCAATTTTTATGTATTTTATATACGTATGGTGCATGTGTTTTCTTTGTGCATTACTTGCATGCATTCTTGGATGCATTTTTGTATATATTCCTTGGGCATTTCATTATGCATTTTTATGCAATATAGGTGCATTTTTATATGAGAAAAAACATGTTCTGCACCTTCAATGCGTGCCTATGTTTGCACTATACATATGTGTTACAAAATGAAGTAGTATGTGTTGCTATATTAAATGTTTTTTCCTCCTTCTGCCATTGGGGTGGGTGGTTCATTACTACCTGCGGGAATGACAGAGGAGGATAAGATATATAATTTCTTGCCTTGAAGGCATTCAGTTCTTTGGAAAATGTTTATGTGACAATTATTTCCAACTATGAACGATTGTATAGAGGATGTTATAAATATTTTTGGCAAAAAATATTTTTATTTTTAAATAGGAATTTGTAACTGTTGGATGAGGTATTTGTATATCAGAATGTTGCATTTATATAGTTGCTATACTTGCTAACGTTTTTTAAAGCTTTTAGTGCATGTGGGTTCCTTTGCAGTGGTGACACCAATGTTTTTTGGATATGCATCAGTGTTTCCGGTGCCTCTCCTGCTCAGATGTACTTAAAGAGCATGTTGGATGATGCCAAGACAAGCCTTCTTTCCCAGTCGATGCCTTCTACTGGGAAATGCGTCGGGTGGAGATTTTAGAACGTGACGACATCACGCATCAGCTGGCTGGCTTGAGCCGCAGCTATTTTTGAACTCATTCAATGTTATCCTTTATGACCATGTACACCAGGGGTGCTCAACCTGTGGCCCTTGGAGCCCCTTTGATGTGGCCCTCGACTCCAAACCAGGGAAGTGCACTTCTATTTTATCTTGCAGGCTTACTGTGCTCTCTGAAAGTGCACCACACCCGGAAGATATAATAGGAGTCTATGGCAAAGCACAGCCAACTCGCAGGCATTTGTAAACCGCAACACATCAGTGTGAGAGCAGCCTTATAAGGGGCTCAGGACAGTAAGGGCTCGTTTACACTCTTGGATCGGGGGGGATAAAACCACATTGATGAGCCGTGTTTTTACCACACCCTCCCAACCACTGGTGTAGTGTGAGGGGTTGCAATGGTGACTCCACCACATGTTCCAGGGGCCCTATGTGGCCTCCCCTTCACACGCTCCTTTACACCTAGACAGGAGGGGCTGCGTGAGCATATACAGGAATCAGTCCTCTCCATTTTCCTCCTGCAACCGCTGAAAGACAGCTTCTCCTCCTCTCCCAAACACCTGCAGGAGCTGCAGGAGGAAAGTGTTCATTATGCTATTCAAAATAAAAATCCTAAATTCTAAACCATTTCATTTCATTGTGCAGTACGCCATCACGCCTGCTTTGGTGGGAACATCGATGTGCTGAACCACCCCCTCAACCACCTCCACCTACTTTTGAATTCACTTTTTGAACTCCCTGCCAAATATCCACGCTTCAAATGCTTGCACCTATATGTCCTATGGGAGATTGACTGCCTGAATATACACAGACCTGAGATAATTATTCTCTAGTTTCTCTGAACCATGCAAGTCAATCCTGAACACCTGTTTGGATAATTAGGACGGACTTCACTATACTGTTGCCAGTCTGGCTGAGAGACACCGGAATAAATATTTCTACATGACATACTGTTTGAAGACCACACTGGATGATTGAATAAAGACGTCGTAAACGGTGAGCTGTATCTTACCCCCATGTACTAGACTGGGATGCTATACTCAGTTTATATCTACAACAGTTTGTTTCCTTGATCTTTACTTCATATATACCAGTCTGTGATTAACAGATCTAATGACCGATCAAAAGTCTCTGTCATGAAAATCACTCGGTGGAATATCAGCTTGCTGTCTCTGTTCAGAAACAGCTGGCAACATTGTAATTAAGCATATATGCACTTTACTTTGAAGCAGAGTTTAGAGACAAATGTTTGTATTTTTCAACTAATTCATCTGTTTCTGATTACATTTTGAACTTTTTTTCTTTACATATTGATTTTTAAACATGAAATCTTTTTGGAAAAATCTAATATAGTGTTGGATATCATTGATATCGGCCATTTGGGAGATCTCTCAGTGTATGGTGTATGAGAGTGTTGTACGACTGGGTGTGGTGGCCACCTTTGTTCAATTAAGACTTACCCGTCTTCATTTTTTATTATATGTGTCAAACTGGGTGTATTTATATATACATTTTCTATAAACATATATTTATATGTGGTTAATCAATAAAGATATTTAGTTTAAGAACACCAGCTTTTCTTTTCCGAAGAGTACCTTTGGGAATCATTTCCTATTTTTTTCCTCATATACTATTGTACTCAGAGGATTATCATCCTGAATGATATTAAACTTATTATGTTTTAAATCTTCCGGTGATGGCAATTACAGATTGCTAAAGTAGTAGGTAAGGTGAATGTCTATGGCAGGTAATTAAACCACTGCAATTTGTACTATCTTGGATGAGCCATTGTGTGTCCCCATCCCCTTTTGTTTTGTTCATTTCATTGTTGTCCTCGAGCGGTTACCAAATCACATTAGTGGCCCTCTCTCTTTAAAAGGGTGAGCACCCCTGATGTACACAGTCTCATTTATTGCCGTATTTAGGCAGTTGTGAGTAACAGTGTTTCTTTGAAAGCAAAAAAATGGGTTCAGACGCCGAAGATTTCCACATTTCAGACGCCAAACACGGCTAAATGCGGTACCGGCGTTTAGCCCCGTTTTTGTTTATAAGCGTTTTAAAGGTGCCCTATTTTTTTTACATTAAAAATCTCAAAAATGATGGCAAATGATAAAAACCATTAACAAAATATTTTAAATGTAATGGCCATAACCCTTGATGGGGTGGCCTTGACTTTTGGGCTTAACGGTTACCTCCGCTTGTCTTTGCACAGCTGACACCATAAAAGTCCTTTTGAAAGGTGTTTATTTGCAGGGGTAACATCCAACAAACACAGTCTCATGTGGGAACAGAGGGTAAGGGTGAAGAAAACTCAGGCACCTTGAACTGCTAAGTATATCTCTATTCGCCAACCCAGAGAGTAGCCACTCGCAGCTGGGTGCTTCTAAGCTGAACAAATCTCTAGCCAGATCCTCCCTCAGTCACTGCGCCTCAGACCAGCCGGTTCCGAGACTCGGGAACAGATGGATCCTTACCCCAGAACAAGCGGGTCTGTGGGGCTTATCAAACCAACCATGTTGCGGGGTGGCACACACTCCCCTGACCGGGACCCCTCGCGGGGCTACCCTGGCCCAGATCCAGTAACAGGCAGCTCATGCCTAACAAACCCCCGAACATGTGACTCCAGCATCTTAAGTTCCCCTTCCCCAGACTCCTCAGCGGGGGCCAAACGCACCCACTGATTGGCTCCGAGGAATGCCGATACGTCCAACCAAGCTTGGTTCTGAGCCTGTCATGTGTACCTCACCGCACACATGATCAGGCAGAACCCCAACACAGCCCAGCCAAACTGATGACAACGCTTCCCTATCCAATTAGCTCTCAGAACCCCTTTACTGTTCTGAGAGACAAAAATAACTAAATTTACACATAGCTGACACCTTGAAAAGGTGTCACCGCTACATAAAAAATTTGAATTACTTGCAATGATTCATAGACCATTTATATACCCTAATGAGCCCTTGATCCAATCCAATACACCACTAGCAACTTGTGGCAGGTGACATGGCAAGTGGACAATCCACGACTTGTGGCAGGTGACGTGGAAAATGACAATCTGCAACTGGTGGCAGTTGATGTGTCAAATGACAATCCACAACTTGTGGCAGGTGAGAAGGCAAGTGGACAATCCACAACTTGTGGCAGGTGATGTGGCAAATGACAATCCGCAACTTGTGGCAGGTGACGTGGTAAGTGACGTGGAAAGTGGACAATCCACAACTTGTGGCAGGTGATGTGGCAAGTTGACAATCCACAACTTGTGGCAGGTGACGTGGTAAGTGGACAATCCACAACTTGTGGCAGGTGACCTGGCAAATGACAATCCACAACTTGTGGCAGGTGACGTGGCAAGTGGACAATCCACAACTTGTGGCAGGTGATGTGACAAGTGGACAATCCACAACTTGTGGCAGGTGACGTGGAAAGTGGACAATCCGCAACTTGTGGCAGGTGACGTGGTAAGTGACGTGGCAAGTGGACAATCCACAACTTGTGGCAGGTGACGTGGCAAGTTGACAATCCACAACTTGTGGCAGGTGACGTGGTAAGTGGACAATCCACAACTTGTGGCAGGTGACATGGCAAATGACAATCCACAACTTGTGGCAGGTGACATGGCAAGTGGACAATCCACAACTTGTGGCAGGTGATGTGACAAGTGGACAATCCGCAACTTGTGGCAGGTGACGTGGAAAGTGGACAATCCACAACTTGTGGCAGGTGACGTGGCAAGTGGACAATCCACAACTTGTGGGTGGAAAGTGGACAATCCACAGCTTGTGACAGGTGACGTGGCAAATGACAATCCACAACTTGTGACAGGTGATGTGGCAGGTGGACAATCCACAACTTGTGGCAGGTGACGTGGAAAGTGGACAATCCGCAACTTGTGGCAGGTGACGTGGCAAGTGGACAATCCACAACTTGTGGGTGGCAAGTGGACAATCCAAAGCTTGTGGCAGGTGACATGGCAAGTGGACAATCCACAACTTGTGGCAGGTGACGTGGCAAATGACAATCCACAACTTCTGGAAGGTGACGTGGCAAGTGGACAATCCACAACTTGTGGCAGGTGATGTGGCAAGTGGACAATCCACAACTTGTGGCAGGTGACGTGGCAAGTGGACAATCCACAACTTGTGGGTGGCAAGTGGACAATCCACACCTTGTGGCAGGTGATGTGGCAAGTGGACAATCCACACCTTGTGGCAGGTGACGTGGCAAGTGGACAATCCACAACTTGTGGCAAGTGACACACTAAATACAAGTACACTTCTGCTCTCTGAGCTGCTGCAACTCACTCTGGTCTCACAAAATGGCTGAAATTGTTAAATAATACTGTTTTTTGAGCTTGGGGAGGGTCTTATGATGTTATCTTTACTAAACAGTTCTAGACGCAAACGCAGTAAAATGCGGCTAAGCGCGGCATGCAAACGTGGCTAAACGGGCGTTTTAAACGCCTGTTTCAAGGTGTCAAAAAAAATTGTTCAGAGGACTTTGCCTCAGCACCACATGTACATGGGGCCTAACATGTTTCACTATATGATAATTAGTGTTAAATTTTTATGGTTGATATACCATTATGCTAACAATTTTAGGTTGTGCATATACACTTTTATACACAAGTTGACACATGTGCCATGCCTGGCACATGTCTTCATTTTGGTGGTGCAGTGTTTCCTAAGTGCGTACCCAGGGTTGCAAGATGTACTAAAGCAGGCCAGAAGAGTCTGAAGCCATTTCAGGCGGTCATACACAGCCAATGCCCGGTTGACTGAAATTCAGTGCAAATTCCACTAGGTGAAGCTCCACTGTGGGAATACTATGGGAATGCTGCAGCGGCTATACATGCAGCAGAGGTACTAGTACCTGTGCCAGTATGGCACGACGACAGGCTCAGGCCGCCTCTTCTTTTTTCTCCATGCCAATGGCTGATCATTAAGAATGCATGCACTGTATTGTCACCATTTAAGGATGCCAGAAGTATAGTGAGCAGTGACAGTGCATGCATCAGTGACAAAATCCCTGTTGTGTTCCTGCTGGAGCAGACTCTGTGTGGCATTATGGACAGGGCACTGGAGGACTTCCTTTCCTTT
This sequence comes from Lithobates sylvaticus, assembly GCA_028564925.1. NCBI lineage: Eukaryota > Metazoa > Chordata > Amphibia > Anura > Ranidae > Lithobates > Lithobates sylvaticus. The sequence goes on along the minus strand of CM053028.1, from coordinate 136,919,798 downwards.
CAAGGCCCACTTTATCCAGACACCATCATTCCTATGTCACAGAACACAACGGAGGACAGAGGGGAGGGGGATGAGGAGGAGGATTCTGGCATTTTCATAGGCTCCGAAGAAGAGAAAGACATGCATCAATCTGTAAGCAATGGCTTTCTAACCCCAGGACCATTGGGAGTAGTACGTGGCTGGAAGGAAGAAGTTCCAGATGCTGTCATGCTGAGTGACCCCGAGGAGTCTGCTTCTCAAGCCTCTGCAAATTTGAGGCGCATGGGCAACCTTATGCTTCAAAGCCTGCCAAGGGACCCCAGAATACGTGGCATAAAGGAAAATGATTATTACTGGTTGGCAATCCTCCTTGACCACCGTTATAAGGGGAAGGTCTCAGAACTCATCCCACCCCCACAGAGAGTGCAGGAGATAAAATCTCTTGAGGACACGTTAAAGAGGATTTTATTGAAAGTTTTTCCTGACTCCAGGTAGGTTACAGTGTGGTGGAAAACGTTTTCCAGCTGACGATCCACTGACTTACTGGGTCATGAGAATAGACCACTGGCCAGAACTTGCCCAGTATGCTATTGAGTTTTTGGGCTGCCCTGCATCCAGCGTGCTTTCAGAACGGGCGTTCAGTGCTGCAGGAGGTTTTGTTACTGATCATAGAATACGTCTGTCCACAGACTCGGTGGACTGTTTGACTTTTATAAAAATTAATTAGTCCTGGATTACCAGCTATGAATCCCCTGTTGATGATGTCCCTGATTGTCTTTTTTGGAATGTGGAATCTCTGCAGGACTTCTAGGCTGCCTAGCTTTGACGGTGTTCAATCATTTCATCTGGAAGAATGTTTTTGGTATGGGTTTAATGGGCACAATTAACACCCAAAGACCAATTTTTCAGCACCTGTTTCACAGGTGCACATCATTGCAATTTTTTACAGCAATGCCAATTCTTGCTTTCATCAAGAGTACCTCTATACGAATGGTTCTCAACCCTTCTAGTGCCGCGACCCCTTGATAAAATTTCCCAAGTTGTGGGGACCCCTAACAGTAAAATTATTTTCGTAGTGTGGGGTTGTCAGCACCCAAGGCAAGACAAGTAATTTGCGCCCCTAACCCATGGACATTTAGTGCTCACCAAGTCCCTTCCACTCGTACAGTATTAAAACCTCATATGGTACATTTTAGGATGTACCAATATTCCTCTTTGTTCACCTTTCTTTCCCTTTTATATCTCTCTATCCTAATTTCTTGATTTTCTTCCCCCCATCCCTCTCTGTAGCCACCTTTCTTGTTCTTTCTCTTATTCTTTCTCTCCATTTTTCTTTGTTCTTTCCCCTCTTTTCTTCTCCCTTCCATGTATTCTCTATTTTTATTCCTACTCTTACTCCTTAGTGGGAGAGGTGGGGGGAATGGGATGAGTGGCAGTGCTGGCGGGGAGTTGGGATGAGTGGCAGTGCTGGTGTGGGGTTGGATCAGTGGCAGTGCTGGTGTGGGGTGGGATCAGTGGCAGTGCTGGGGGGAGGTTCTGATCAGCCAACTTAGGTGCTCTTGATCAAGGTCATCTGCTGATCTGAGAACTGTAGTGGGGACTTTTAATGGCAACTCTAATCATAGGTAGTGTTACTCACTGTGTCTCTGGCTTCACTGTGTCTCCGACTTTGTGTTGTCTTGCAACAGTTACACCTATGCCGAAATCGAGAGACAGGGTCTCCTCCAGCCCCCCCCCCACTTCACATTCCTCACCAGTCAGCTGACCTCTAGTCTCTGCCCCCAGCCATGCTGTGAACTTAATGGGCGGCTGCGAAGAGGCTGAGTGGGTGGCCGCAGGCTCCAGAAACAGCCCAGCTGGGCTGCCACGAAAAGGCTGGGAGAGCAGTGTGGGCTTCCGGAAAAGCCCAGGATTCGGTGACCCCTGGCAAATCGGTATTCAACCCCTGAGGGGGTCCTGACTGAGCAAAGCCAATTCTTGCTTTCATCAAGAGTACCTCTATAGGGTTATGGTGGGAAGGCGCCACGACACATAAAGACCAATTTTTACGCACTCGTTACTTCTATCCAAAGTCAAAGTGACACCAGATTGTATCCAAAACCTCTCTAATCTTGTTCCCAGTGCACTACATTGTGGCCTCATCAAACACACTGGCTCCCCAGCTGTTGCTGAGCAAAATAAAGGCATCTTGCAGGAAAAATTTCTTTTTTTTTGGCTTTATAAATGCAACTGTTGCTACAGCAGATTCTAGACATGGCACATATCTGCCACCTTACAGGTAGACTAATGCCGCGTACACACGTTCGGACTTTGTCCGCCGGACCTAGTCCAGCGGATTGTCCGCCGGACCTAGTCCGGCGAGACTTCCCCACACACGCCCGGACTTCCGAGCGTGTGACTTGCCCACACACGCCCGGACTTCTCCGGCGGATAATCCGCTGGACAAAGTCCGCGGGACTTTTGAAAATGAACGGACTTGCCCACACACGGAGCAGTCTGTTCATTTAGAACGTAACTTCAGGTATACCTAGCTAGCGTAGGCAGTGAATGCCACCGCGCTAGCTCCGTAACCTGGCATGGATTTAAAGGGACTCCCCACGCCGAAAAAAAACGGCGTGGGGGTCCCCCCAAATCCATCTCAGACCCTTATCCGAGCACGCAGCCGGCAGGCCAGGAAAGGGGTGGGGACGAGCGAGCGCCCCCCCCCCCTCCTGAGCCGTACCAGGCCGCGTGCCCTCAACATGGGGGGTGCCCTGGGG
>CM053028.1:136689459-136916565 GCA_028564925.1 Lithobates sylvaticus | reverse complement strand
AAGGAAAACAGTTGAGTCTCCGTCAGTACTGGGAGTTTAGTTTCAGAAACTCATCAAACTCATCAGTGGATGGTTGATGCGTAGAGGGGTCTTTTCTAAGATTGTATAAGTCTCTGTAGTAGTCGCTAAAGGCATTTGCTATGCCTTGGGGATTGGACATTTTTTCTTTGGAGTGTGGGTGGAATAGATGGAGAATCTTAGATTTGAGTTTTACCCCCTTGAGACGTTGCACTAATTTTTTTACCAGCCTTGTTAAAGCTAGAATAAGAGGTGGCTTTGATTTTTCGCTGCATGTGTTCGTACGAGTTGAGGAGTAGTGATCTAAGTTCTTGTCTTAGCGTTGGGAGTTGGGCCAGTAGTGATGGATGTGGATTGGCTTTATGTTGGGTCCCAATGTTGGCAATTTGGGAGGTAAGGGAGTCAATTTGCTGCATCCTCTTCTTTTTACAAATTGAACTTAATTTCATTATGATACCTCTAATAACTGCTTTGTTCGCATTCCACATCATGGCAGGGTCCCCCGCTGAACTACAATTTATTTCAAAGTATACTTTAAGTGTTCTTAAATTTCCTTGGTGTAGGTAGGGTGTTGTAATATGTAGTTATTTGCACGCCAGAGGAAAGTATTCCGCTGGGGTGTAGTGTCATTAATGGAAATTGTGATTGAGTAGCAGTCCGACCATGTCATGGTGTGGATTACAGAAGCGCTAATATTTTGTAACAACCATTTATCAGTGAGGAACATATTGATTCTTGAGTAAGACTTGTGATGGGGAGAAAAGTAGGTATAGTCCTTTTCTGCCCCGTGATGACTTCTCCAAACATCATACACATTATATAATGCCAGGAGTTGTTTCAGGGTAGATTCTCTCCTTTTCGCTGCTGATGTAGTGTCCATTTGGATATCTGCCACTACATTAAAGTCTCTGCAGATGAGCAGATGTCCCTGGAGGACTGATTGTGCTTTGGTGAGAGCTTTTCTGAGGAAGCTTATCTGACAGGTGTTGAGGGCATATACATTCATTAGGGTGCATATCAGGATTAAATAGCGACCATTATGGGTCATAAAATTCTTGTATCGGGTGGAAGTCTATTCCTCCTTTAATTGCTATGAGGACTCCTCTTTTCTTGGAGGTGAAGTTAGCTTGGTAGATGTGTGGGTATTTGCTGTTGGAGCAGAGGACTGCTAACGCAGGTGTCAGGTGGGTCGGTTGGCCACACAGGATGTCGCTGCCTAACTTTTCAGCCATGTGCCATAGGGAGTGTCTCTTAGCTAGGTGGTTTAGACCTTTGGCATTCAGTGACAGAATGGTAATTGGCATGTCCGTTGCTTGTTAACATGAACGGTTGCAGCTCCTGCTCCCAAAAATGAAACAAATTCTCCTGCGCTCTGGTGTCTAGTCTCTCAATATGTGATGCAATCGGTTTCTCAAGGTAATGCCTGGTGTCTTGCAGCCCTCCTCAGAATAATGGGTATTCATAAGCTACAGAAAAAAAGGAAAACAGAAGGGCGCACCGACCTTGTGCATTACCACTAAAAGAGCTTTATTTAAAATGTATAAAACAGCAGAGTTTATACTCACAAACGAGTATTGATTGAAGCCATATACAGTAAAGTGCGTCCACTGCTAGGAACTAAGGTGTTGAGTAGGATCTGACGATTCCTCAAAAGAAAAAATGGCCAACGCGTTTCTGGGGAGAACCCCTTTCCTCAGAGCCTGGAATGGGCAATGGTCTCCCCCCCCCCATTACACAGACTCTCCTTATATGTGTGTGTGTGCAGGTGTGGCCGTGCACCCCCGGCTCCTCCCCACCACGCCCTCAAAACACACCCACCATCGTTAACCCCTATCTACAGATAGGAGTTAGATCTTTCAACAGCAGCAACAGGTCTAAGGGGTATATGTTTAACTATAGTAACATGTACATCATCATAAATACCTCTAGTGGTGCACCCCGGGTCTTCCTTTTATATAATGGATGGAGGGAGGTAGGTTCCGTCCTGCTTCATATGGCTGCTAGTGTGGACACTCTCTCTTGCTGAATTGGGCGTATAGCACTGAATCAACCCGGAAGTGGGAGTGTGTTTGCGCTCCACTCGCATCTTCCGGTCACTTCAAGCCTCATTTCTGTTTCACCCTGACCATAACGCTGGCCATGATGCTGCGTGCGCCGGGATTCACCCCTCTGCGCATGCGCACACTAACTATGTGCGCTGCCTGTCGGACCTGGAAGCACCGGTGTGTGTGCATTCCACCCGATGCTTCTGGTCACTGCCCCGAACTAGTGCCTCATAGGGCAGATGTCTCACAGACAGGTGCGACCAGAGGAGGCCAGATTAGTATAGAAGGCGGGGAGGGGAAAAGAAAAACGGAGCCCGAATAAGCACTGCTACATAACCACACACATACCGGAGTGTACAGTGTAAGAAATAATACATAATAAAAGGCATGCAAAAATACTGAAAAAACAAATTGTTGCATAAAGGAGCATATGTACAATGCTTTGGGAGATCCCCTTTCAGAGGATTAGTTACAGACATGATAAATTCATACCAATTAGTTAATAAATAAAGATAATAGTAAAAAACTTAATAGTAGAAAATTGTTAAAAAATTATGATAGTAAAAAATGCTGATCTATTCCAACATTATTGTTCTCAATGTCAAATTCATGATTAATACTCAATTAAAAAAATAATATTACTATCAAGTTATTTTCATTATCTAGTAGTAGACATGTGCACAACAAAAAAAAAAAATGTTTTTTTTTTTCGTTTCGTTTTTTTCGTTTCCGAAAAAAAAATTTGTTTTTTTTCGTTTTGTTTTTTTCGTTTCCGTTGATTCGTAACGATTCGTACATTCGTAAGTCGTCGGTGTTCGGATTCGTAACGATTCTTACATTCGTAAGTCGTCGGTGTTCGTATTCGTAACGATTCGTACATTCGTAAGAGTTATTTTTTCGTTGATTCGTTGATTCGTTTTTTCGTTAGTTAATTTTCGGACACATTCGTATTTATTCGTACATTCGTAACATTCGTAACATTCGTAGATTCGTAATCGGAGCATAATTCATAATTTTATGTAATGTGTATGCTATTATTACACTTTAATAATTTACGAATCGAAAAAAAAAGTTACGAATAGAAAAAAAAAAGTTCTGAATCGAAAAAAAAGTTACGAATGTACGAATTTTTTTGTTCAATAGAGACACGGAAAACTACAAATCGAAAAAAAAAATAAAAAAAGTTACGAATCGAAAAAAAAGTTACGAATCAAAAAAAAAAGTTACGAATCGAAAAAAAAGTTAAGAATGTACGAATTTTTTTGTTCAATCCATTCGAAGTACGATTAGCAGCATCATTGTAAGGGACACGGAAAATTACCAATTCAACAAAAAAAAAAGTTGCGAATGTACGAATTTTTTTGCTCGTTTTCGTTTTTCGGATTTTCTTCATTAGTACATTTGTTGTTTCTAATTTGTTTTTTTCGGATTTTCGTTGTTTTTCGGATTCGTTCGATCCGAATGATTCGTTAATCGGATTCGTACGATTCGAACGATTCGTTATTCGGATTCGTACGATTCGAACGATTCGTTATTCGGATTCGTACGATTCGAACGATTCGTTCATTCGTACGAAAACGAACGGAAATAACGAAAAAAAATGAAAAACAAAAAAAAACGAAACGAATTGCACATGTCTATCTAGTAGTAATAACATTACTACACCCAATTGGTTAGTCAGCCAGTCAATAGGTTGCTCCTTTGATCGATTGGATATTAAATGATATAATTTAAAATATAAAATTGATACAACACCACTGCATACGCACTCTTACGCTCATGAAAAATACACACATATATATACATATATACATGCACACAAACATATATATATATACACATATATATATATATATATATATATATATATATATATATATATACATACACACACATACGTATGCACCCATAGACATAAACATGTGACCTCTAAATTTGCACGAAGACCATTTGCCCACTACCTTAGTAAATGAACCAGACATGAAAACAAAACTACTACCGCAGAAATATAGCCAAAGTGAATCCTAGCCTGTCTAAAGCCAAACCTGACTCATCTCATAACTGCCCATTATAAACATGTCCCATCCGGCTAAAACTAAAACATTCTTGCAGGGGCCTGTACTAGATGGGAAGAGCAATCTCACTCTAATGACTGACTAGGTCTCATCCGGTCACCTAACTGAAGCAAAGGGTTAAGCACCTGGCTTTGCTGAAGTGAATGACCAGGAGTGAGGTCTATTGATGGTAAAAAGACATAATAAATGCATGTGAGGTGGACAAAGCAAAAGGCCTGGAGAGATCCCCCAAGGGCTCTAATGGGACTGCAGATCTCATACGAGATTATGCAGTTCTATATCTTCATTTAATCCCTTGGGGGCCATAGTCCCCAAAGAAAAAATCCAATATGCCTCTCTTTTACACAATAACTGATGTTTTTTTGCCATTATCTAACTCATTTGGCATGGCCTCAATGCCAAATACCCTAAGGCCGTCCACACTACTGCTGTGGACTTCCTTAAAGTGCCTTGGTACAGAGTATTTATCTTTTATGGTCAGGATGTTGCTTCTGTGTTTGTTCATCCTGGTTCTCATTTGCCTTGAGGTCCGGCGGTTATAGAGAAGGCCACGAGGGCACAGAAGACCATATATTACATATGGAGTGCCACAGTTAATGAATTGCTTAATCTTATGCGTTCTACCGTCAGCCCCTATTACCTCTTTCTTCCTCATATGCACACAATTCCCACAGTTAGTGACCCCACATATATAGCTTCCCTTTTGGTCAAATAGCATAGTCCAAGGGTTGTTGAGGCCTCTGTTTCTAATCTTCTTCACCCTACTTGGGGCGATAATACTCTTAAGATCCTTCGGTCTCCTGAAGATTACATTTGGACACTGAGGGAGGTTTGTCTTCAGAATGGGGTCTGAGTCTAATATTCTCCAATTCTTTTTGAGGATTCTCTGTATTGCAGTAGCCTTATTGTTGAATCTAGTACAGAATCGTACCTGCAGTTGTTCATCCCCATGCGGTTCTGTCTTTCTTGCTCCCTCCATTACAACATTGTCATATTGCGACTTGCCACTTCCTCTAAGTGTTCATCTTTAAACCCCTTCTCTTTAAATTTGTTCATAAGGACAAGACTTTGTTCTTCATAGTCCTGTTTCAGGGTACAAGTCTGCAAATTTGGCCAAAGGGGACATTCCCGATCCATTGGGGTTGGTGATGACTACGTGCATGGAGGTAGGAATTCCCAGCACTTAGCTTAAAGTGGATTTTTTAATAGATCCTTCCTTCGTCATCAGCCCGCAGTTCCAGATCCAGGAAGACCAGAGACACATCATCTACCACATGCGTGAAGGTAGTCCCTAATGGGTTTTCTGCACAGTGTATTAGGAAGCCTTTTAGCTCATCATCAGTGCCATCCCAGATGATGAGGACATCATCAATGTACCTTGAGTACAATATTAAATTTCTTCAAAAAAAGGATTGTTGGCCCAAATATAATTATGCTCCCAATAGCCCATGAACAAATTTGCGTAACTGGGGGCGAATCTGGCACCCATGGCTGTGCCCTTGACCTGCCTGTAGAACCCATCCATAAACGTGAAATAGTTGTGAGTCAGAGTGAACTCTATACAATCATACAGAAATTTGGCCTGTACAGGATTACACAAATGCGTCAAATAATACTCCACTGCTCTTAGCCCAAATTCATGTTGGATTGAAGTATATAATGACGCCACATCCAAAGAAAGCCATCTATAGCCTTTTTCCCATGTGTAGACACTAAAGCCCCATACACACGCGCGGATTATCCGAGGACCAGGTCCGTCAGACCATGTCCGTCATACTTTGTCTGATGTTGGTTTTGTGTACACACGGTCGGACAAAGTTGTCGGAAAATCCGATCATTCTGAACGTGGTGACGTTTGTTGCCTACGACGGGACTACGTAGAGGCTAGTAGCCAATAGCTTTGGTCTTGTAATGTGATCTGAGCATGCGTAGCACTTTGTCCGGTCGGAATTCGCTACACACGATCGGATTTGGTGTGATCGGACTTTGTTGTCAAAAAATCTATCCAGCAGGAGATAGGACTTTGTCCGTCAGACAATCTGATGGAAACTGTCCGATGGTGCCTACACACGGTCTGATTTTCCGACAACATTGTCCGATTAGGACAGAATCCATCGGAAAATCCTACCGTGTGTATGGGGCTTAAGGATATCTAGGGCATGTCCTGAGTCTTTGATGAAAGATGGAAAATTAGTAACAAGCCCTTAGAGAAAATGGTCTATATAGCTACCAAGATTGCTGGTCAGACTATCTATTCCAGCTATAATAGGTCTGCCTGGGGGCTTCTCCATATCCTTGTGAATCTTTGGGATATGATAAAAGTGAGGCGCCACTGGATGCTTGGGGAGCAAAAAGTGATACTCATTCTTAGTAATGACTTTGTTTACCAATGCTTTATCCAAAAGCGCTTTGAGCTCAACACTGTAAAGGGCCGTAGGGTCCCAAGTCAATCTCTCATATGTATTTTTGTCTTCAATGAGTCTCAGCGCTTCGTCTACATACTGTTCCCTGTCTTGTATAACTAGGCCTCACCCTTATCAGCTTTTCTTATTATTATTTCTGAGTTCTTCTTCAGGCTGTTCAGTGGGCCACCCTCCATACAGCACTATGCTGTGTGCTGCCTTTTATCTCACTCTGATGTACAGCCACTGTAAGATAGGAGAGAGCTACCTACACACAGCTGTGTGTTGTGAACACAGAGGGAATAGGACCCTACTGTGGGGGGATGCAGCGAACAGTACTATGCAGGGGGGCAGAGGACACTACTGGGGGAGTTGCAGAGGACACTGTTATGGGGGGGCAGAGGACACCACTGTGGGGGGGGAAGGGGTTGCAGAGGACACTGCTATGGAGGGGGGCAGAGGACACTACTATAGGGGTGTGTGTGCAGAGGACACTAATGTAGGGGGGTTGTGCAGAGGACACTGCTATGGAGGGGGGGACTACTGGGGGGGCAGAGGACACTGCTATGGGGGTAGAGGACACTACTGTGTGTGGAGAGGACTACTGGGGGGGGCAAAGAACACTGCTATGGGGGGCATAGGGCACTATAGAGGGGGTAGAGGACACTACCATGTATTGGGGGAATGCAGAGAACACTGCTATGCTTTGGGGGGTACAGGACACTAGTTGGACGGCGGAGGCAGAGGGTATGATTTGAAGCAGGGCAGTAGACACTACTGTGACACACTATGTGCTTTTATTGGGGACATTATTTATTTTTTTAAAGGTTGACAATGACACACATTACCAAAACCACCAACCCCCAAACAAAATTGCCCGTGGGACTTTTAAAGAGTACACCTCAAAACCTACCAAGTAAAGTTTGTAAATGATTTATTAACAAACATTTAAAAACAACATGTAATACAGAAAGAAGAAAATATATTAGGCATCAACATATTGTAAAATTTTACATTCATGTAATAAACCTTTCCGTGAGACCAGGATATGTCAAAAAGATGACTGTCAGTAGTCTGGGATAGCTGTGCTGGGTCTCGATGCGAGAGGAGTCTCGCTTCTTCAGAAGCACAGATAGATGCCTGGAGATCAGCAGCAACAAATAAATAAGTAAACCAGAAAAAAGGGGGAGTGTCAAACATTTACATATAAGATCCAATATATTCCACTTACAATTGATGAAAAAATCCTGGCCTACTGGCATCGTATAGATGACTAATTATAGCATGGTCGAGAGATTGATGTGTTCAGGTAGGTATACCACCCTAAATTAAAAAACACCCTAAATTAAAAAAACAAAAGAGAAACTTCAAAACAAAATGTCCATAAAAGTAGATGGATAAATGCATAAAATGCCAACCATGCCACCAAACCTCCCCCAGGAGCTGTGTGAGAGTGGAGAGATGGAAACCAGTGAGAAGCAACAAGAACCGGAACCTAGGCAAAGGATGTCGATCACACCAAGGGAAGTACCCACACCTATACAGTTGATAAGATTAACCAAATAAAAGACCTAACCAGACAGTAAATATAAATCCAAATATTGTGACTGGTACACATAATGTCTGATAAAATAAAATGGTAACAGTGAAAGTGTGATGAGGGTGCCTAGTGCTAATGTGATTATAGATGATTGCATAAATTATTATAAATAAATTATTGTAGATAATGAGATATGGTAATTGTGTAGTAAGGGTGGAAATAAATTTAAATTATACCAGCGATAAGCAGTGCAGTTATAAGTGATCTATAGTCAAGTGTATATATAAGCACAGAAACCAACACTAATAGTGTCAATGTTAAAATACAAGCTAGTACTTGATTGTTGTGTATCTGTTGCTGTGCCTCTCCCTCTGCCCACCAGGGGTACTTTGATTTATTCCATGTCGTCCAGGTAGATCTCAACCTATGAACTATTGCCTACCCCTTGTTTAAAGTGTAATTCCACTTTTGCAGCCAAATTGGAATAACACCTACTTACTTGTTACCTGTTCTTATTTACACAGCACAACACTATCCTACTGGTCCTCTTTGTTTATGGGGGAGCTGAGAAGCTGTGTTTTCCATAAAAAAAAAAAAAAAAAAACTGTTTGTACTATGCAGGAAGATCTTAATTACCAGTTGTTAGGCTTCTTGCATTGCTTGTTGATGAGGGGAGACTCAGCCTGTCATTTTTTTTTTCATTCAACCCAGCAGGCTGAACAAAACTAAAAAACACAGGAGGAGCCACTGTACTAACAAGCCAATGTTAGTACAGAGATCTCCTCTGCTTTGCTATTGTGTTCTGGCAGGGGATAGGCAGGGGGTAGGCAACATTTGGGCTGGCAAAATTTGGTTCCATAATCCAGGGACAATTACAGATCAGGGAGATGGCAGATTAGTTACAGACAGACTTTTACAGGGCATTTAAATAGAGAGTATAAAATAATGCCCAAAAAGGTTGGTGAAGAACACTTATATACCTAAGAACTGTGATAATATTCACAACTCTGGTGGGTCGGATAGTATGCTAGACAATGATGTGTCCCCAGGGCTCCGGGGACATGTAATACCTGTCCAAAAATACCCCTGGTTCTAAATTTTCCTTATGTGGAGTCTTGGATACCCCAACTGTGCTACAACTTGCTTAATGGTTGCAAAATAAAATAAAAATCTCTGTTTTGTTTTCTTTCTTTTTTCTCTTTTTTTTACATGCACCACTGCATATTACTTGTAGTCTTACCACATAATTGGAATGTATGGTACATAGTTTGACTAAACAACATGTTTCAACAATTGTTTTTTCTATTGTACCCTGTAAGATTCCGCATGTTATGTATTTGTCATAATGAACAAACAAAATAAAAATTATTTTTCTGATTTAAAAAAAAGAAACAGGCAGGGGTGACAGCAGCCAAGAAGTGGCTGCAACAGAAGTGGATGCAACAATCATAGGAGTGAAACATGCTCCAGAAAAAAGGGCTGGAGTGACTAAAGAATAGAAGGATGGAATGTTTACTCACTTCTCATCAATAAAAGTTGGAATTAGAATCTGCCATTTACTGCCGACTAATGTCCCGTACACATGAGCGGATTTTCCGCCAGGATGTTTTTTCTGACGGAATTCCACTCAAGCTTGGCTTGCACACACACTCTGAACTTTCGACCGCCAAGAACGCAGTGACGTACAACACTACGATGAGCCGAGAAAATGAAGTTCAATGCTTCCGAGCATGCGTCGAATTGTTTCCGAGCATGCGTAGGAATTTTGCACGTCAGAATTGCTACAGACGATCGGAATTTCCAATCAGAACTTTTTCTGACCGAAAAATAGAGAACCTGCTCTCAATCTTTTGCTGGCGGGAATTCCGCCAGCAAAAGTCCGATGGAGCATACACACAGCCGGAATTTCCAACCAAAAGCTCACATCGGACTTTTGCTGGTGGACATAAGAGGTGATGCTCAATATGTTCTGCACGTTTCCTTTAATACAAAACTATGCTGACAACTGGTGTCTGGAGTATCTTTTCTCCAAAGAGGAAAAAACCGAAAGGAGAGACAATATTTCCGTTAATTTGTACCAGAGGGAAACCACACTGTACATGAACGCTCAAAACTGCTATTTCTAGGCTGTATAAAAAACACTGTTTAGAAATTAGTTACCTATTTTAGGCAGTTTTGGTCAATTTCTACCCTCATTTTTTTTATATTTATCCTAAGGTAGAAGTAAGCAAGTGAGATCTATGTTGCAGAAAATGAGCCTTTGAAACAACATTTTTGTACTAACATACAAATATCAAAGAGCTGAATAGGGTTGGCTTAATAAAATTGATACATGTTTGCTTCAAGACAAACTGTACAATATATTCAGAATGGAGAAATATAGTAAAACATCTTTGTCAGCAGCCATCAAAGTCTCAAGTTCAAAAACGCTGAAGCAAGATGTCTTTTGTAATGGTATCTATTCTAAACATTGTCAGAATTTAATTCAGAACCACAGTTAAAAAATAGAAAGGCATTGACATTCTGAATCCTGTGTAAAAATGCATGATTTAAGTTCAGATTAATTTTGTCTTGTAATAAAATATGCAAGTGCAAAACGTAATTCATATTTGCAAACCAGAAGGTGCCTTTTATGTGAAACGTTTGGTTATTATCAGTGTAAACAGAGCAGTGTAAAATTCAAAAATGATTATTAAAGGCAGTAATTCATGCAACATACCATCTGTTTCTAACTGCTTATGTTTCCGATTAAACTTAGCCTTAATGCCATGCTTCCACTCACTTGCTTTTTGTTATAAAATGTAAGTAAATACGCTTTTTCGAAAAAAAAAAATAAATTATTATTATTATTTCATTTTTTGTCTATAATATTTAAGGCATAAAGAACAATTTCCAAAGTGAGTATTGATACTCACTCAATATAAATGGTATTAGGTTCCTAATGGCTCTTGGTTACAATTAGGGATGAGGTTTGGGGCTTCTGTTGCCATAAGTTCATAATGGGTTTGAGATTTGCAGGCTGGGCACATTTTTGTGCAAGTTCTTTTTAAACCATGACATGGTCTTTAAAGTGGTGTTCCCCCCCCCAAAAAAAATGCTTAAAATTCCTAAAAATAAAAATAAATAATTGGATTTTTTTTTTAACTCACCTATAAATGCCTGTTGCTAGGGGGTCCCTCGTAGTCTGCCTCCTTCGGTGCCTGGGCTGGTGACATCACTTCCCCTCGGTGCAGGAAGGGCTTCCTCCCTCCTGTCAGTCATCTGGGACACGTGACAGGTCCTGGATGACTCCGCGGCCAATCATGGCACGCGGCGCCGCTCGCGCATGCACAGTGGGTGCTCGGCTGCGAAGCCACAGCCGGGTGCCCACAGTTGCAATCCCGGCCCCGCTGAGCAGATCGGGGGATGAGCTGAGCTTCGACCCCCCACATCGCTGGACCCTGGAACAGGTAAGTGTCCGATTATTAAAAGTCAGCAGCTGCAGTATTTGTAGCTGCTGACTTTTATTTTTTTATTTTTTATGGATACTCCTCTTTAACTATAGGAATTAGCATTAGAAGGGCCAATAAAATGGCTTTCCTGATAATCCAGCCTCCTCAATATAAAACAAAGGTACAAAGCATCTGTAATGTCAGTTAATTGGAATAGGTAAACTGACAAACTGCACATATGGGTAGGTTAGGAACAGTTAGAAAACTGTTCTTTAATTTTGATTACTAGCTATTCAAGCAAATAATCCCTTTGCTTCCTTTTTGTGCTTCATATTGTTTAGGGTTTCTTTTTTATTTCATTTTCTTATGTGATTTATTTGTGGTCAGCTGTCCCTTTTACCTACTGTCCATAGCAATTTGTTTTGCTGCATCGCTCCTCTTTAAAATGTGGCTTTTGTTTTTGGACTGCTATTTTTTTGGGGGGGGGGGGGGGGGGGGTTATTTGTTTTGGGGATATATTGATTTTAATTTTAGGTTGACATGGCCTCTATTTTAAATTAAACTACTATTTTAAATTTCTATTTCTAAGACTTCCTTTTAATTTGTGTAGATATCTTATCTTTTTTTTTGTGCTTAAGCCACATAAATAACTTGTTAATGACAATCTGTTCATGGATCTGTCTTGCATCGCAGGTGCTTCTGTATCATTTGAAAGATAAAGTAAAGTGCAAAAACAATGTACCTAAACCACCTCACTTATTTCACTGCCATTTACCATACTGGTAAAATAAAAGTTAGGCATTCACCATCTATGCTTATTATCCCCCTCTGAAGTGTATTAATACTTTTAGTAAAGCCCCAGTCTGCTTGGTTTGTCTTTAGTAACTTTGGGCCCAGGAACATAGATAAGGGGGGGTCAGGGGTGTTCAAACCCCCCCAGGGCTAAAATGAAATGCATGGTCAGTGGCACACAGAGTGTAATAATGCCGCTGCAGCAAGTGTAATAGATCATTAAGCATACCCGCACGCATGTTGTGGTACACCGCCAGGCCGGTCTATTGGGCTCGGGCTGAAGGCTGACAGATCTATCACCAGGCAGCACAATGGGAGCCAGCGGTGCATGCAGTCTTGCCCACTGCACAGCATGTATTCACGTTGGCTTTTAGTGACACTCCCACCTTGGGCTTGGGAGAGGAGCTTTGCCTGAGCCCTGGAGCCCAGAGTGCTTGTAAAATGCTGTGTACTTGCCAGACCCCCCACATTGATGCTGCTGTCCTGTCCAGGTATGTCCCTCTTTCTCTTCTGGCCTAGTCTCAGAGAGTGTCCTCAGACTTACCACTGCTCAGACTGCTGTGCTGCTGCTGGCATTCTGCTGTTCATACTAGGTAATCGTGAGTCAATGAGAGACTGTCTGTGATTCTGTGTAGCAACTGGCAAAATTATTGATTGTGACTGGCTGGGCTAAATTTTGCATTGCTTGTGTTACTGACAGTTGACTGAGGCTAAGCTGAGTTTTCTATTGCTTGTGTTACTGACAGTCCAGCCTGGCACTGGCAAGCTTGTTGTGGTGCTCACCGGCTCACTGATTCAGCAGTTGGCACCACAACATGTCTGCCAATGTCAGAGCCAGGCTGGACTTTCTGCTGCCCTCAGTGGCATGCCTTGGCCCTGTTTTACCCCTGGTTCATACATATGATGTACAGGAAATGCTGTGATCCCTGTGCGTTTCCCACATTGCATTCCAATCACACTGTGTTTTTGATCTGCTGCAGATGTCAGTTCAAAGTTAACAACTCCCCAAAAGAAGGTCACAAATGCAGTGTTTGTCTAAACCAGATCACATGGTTGGTTTTCAAAAAAAGGTGCCTGCACTTCTTTGGTGCGACGTGGTGTGATTCAGTCCATTCAAAATGGGCTCAAATCACACCACACAGAATTGCATGTGAATTGCACAGGAATGTGGTGCAGTTCCTGTGCAATTTACATCCAAACTATAGTGTGAAACCAGGCTTACTGTGTTGATTGCGGTTAAATTTGAATGGGCTCAAATCGCACCAAAGTCATGCATGCACCAATTTTGGAACCACACTGCAAGCGGTTTGCATGGTCGTTTTGTGAATGCGATCTGTTTCAGGCAAACACACTGTGTTTTGCAACCTTTGCTTGGGGTGTAGTTAAGATAGCACTGACACCCACTGCAGATTGCAAGGGGGGGTGTGATTTGAATGAGGTGCATGAAACGTGCGTGGATTGAGGGTTTCCTGTATTATAGTGTACCTCCACATATCTCCTAAGCAGTAGTCTGTTTTTCCTCTGTCAGTGGAGGAAGGTGTGCAATTACACACCTTCTTGCACCCGCTTAGATGTGAACCTAGCCTAAAGAGAAGTCAGTGTATTCAAGGCTGGTCATTTTTCAGTTGATTGTTTTTTTTATTCTGTGATTAATTGAAAATTAAGCTAATGTGAACACAGTGAGTGTGCTGCCTTCCACAAGATGGTGCCCCTTTGCACCTGCCCAGTAAGATTGGCTATTACAGTGCACCATCCTGTGGTAGGCAGTGCATCCCCCCCCCTTTTTTTTTAATCTGTAAAAGTTAAAAAAGTCAATGAGTGCTCTGTCTGACACAACACCATAATAGTACACCATAATAGCCAATCTTACTGAGGAGGTGCACCATCTCCTTGTATGTAGGCAGCACACTCCCTTTGCCCCAATTCAGTTTGGACTCTAATACTGGGAAATATCCAACCTTACTGGGCAGCGTTCAGAAACACTAGAAGAAGGAAAAACTGAAATCAGGTTCGATTTTCTAAAGGATCTGATAAAATACAATTAAAGGATGTGATTGCTTACTAGGGGCAACATATATTGGTTTTCCCCTTTTCCAGTCTTTATAATTTTGGCACAATTTATTTTATTTAACCACTTCCCACCCGGCCAATGTACATAAACGGCCAGGTGGGCGCTCTCTCCTTCTAAATGGACGTTCAGGAAAGTGTTGTCCACCCCCAGAGTCTTGCTGCCCTCTCAGGACCATGGGTATCCAAAAGTGCTAGAAAACAATAAAAACAAGTGAAGGGCGCACCGACATAGTGTAATTTCATTATAAACAATTATTAAAAAATAAATAGTGACATGCAAAATACTCACAAATGTAGGTCGTATATACGCATGTCAAAGCACAATATGAACAAAACGCCTGCAAGGAGACCTGATGGTGTCCATGATCCGTCCATGAGCCATCACGGACGCCATCTGGTCTCCTTGCACCTTTGGGGCACTCCAGCAGTTCTAGAGGCATTTTGTTCATATTGTGCTTTGACTTGCGTATATTCTAGATACGTTTGTGAGTATTTTGTGTGTCAGTTTTTAGTCTTTAATAAATGTTTAGATGGGATTTGCATTAGGTCGGTGCGCCCTTCTAGTTTTTGTTGACATTTGTATAAACTCTATACTTAAGCTAGTAAACTGAGTGATATATTCATAAAATATAATATCTGTTTAGCCATTTTTTAAAGTTTACCACAGACCTATATTGGTTCAATGTATCCCATTCAACTGTATGTACTACCACATACAATTATGCTTCATTATTATATTTTGTAAAGCAACTTTTTATTCAACCACACCGACACAGCTGTACTGATTTCAAATTGTGACAGCGGGTGCGGGAAGAGAATCCTCCCTTGATGTCACAATGAGGGCACCGTGGGTGGGTGTGGGCAGGTGCATTATTTTAACATGTTACAACCTAAATACGAGTGTACCACGTAACATGTTACAAATGTGAACTTATCCTTTAACTTCACTCTATCTTAAAAACTGGAAGACCCCGGTAGTCAGTACATATAGTGAGCTGGGGATAGGTAGCAGGTACAAAGCTCCCTGGGGTGAGCACCCTTTCAGGCACAGATACCAGTCCAGTGATTTAGTGACAAACAGTCCAGTGTTTATTGGTGCTATTTACAGGTGCTCTACAGTGTTTAACAAAAACAATGTCCTGGGACCAACTACACAAATCCACACCCTAACTAACAGGCTGGGCAATCCTAGTGCTTGTCAATCTCCACATACAATTTTACAACTTCCACCATCTGTGCAGCTCTCACAGACATGACTTATCTGTTCCACAGGCTCTAGAGCACTGACTGAGTTCCAGGTGATCCTAAATTGCTGAAAGGGAGAGGTGCAAAACCCAAACTGGACAGAGAATCAGAGGTCTTTAACCACTTCAATACAGGGCATTTTCCCCCCCTTCCTGCCCAAGCCAATTTTCAGTGCTGTCGCATTTTGAATGACAATTGCGCGGTCATGCGACGCTGTACCCAAATTAAATTTTTATCATTTTTTCCCCACAAATAGAGCTTTCTTTTGGTGGTATTTGATCACCTCTTTAGTTTTTATTTTTTGCACTATAACCAAAAGAAGAGCAATAAGTTTGAAAAAAAAAAAAAACACAATATTTTAAACTTTTTGCTATAATAAATATCACACATTAAAAAAAACAAAATATATGTTTTCCTTAGTTTAGGCCGATATGTATTCTTCTACATTTTTTTGGTAAAAAAATTACAATAAGCATATATTTATTGGTTTGCGCAAAAGTTATAGCGTTTACAAAATAGGGGATAGTTTTATGGCTTTTTTATTATTATTTTTTCAGGAATTCATAGGCTTATATTTCAAGGAGCTGTTATTTCAACAGAGAAAGCATTACCAGGCTAGGTCTGTAAAAACAGCTAATCTCGGCCTGGCAAGATGTCCAGGCCTATAGTAAAATTGTCACCCTCTCAATTCAGAGAACCAGCAGATTCCGGTCATAAATACCTTAGTGCACATAAAGCTTAAACAGTGGAATAAGTAGGAAATGTCAGCATGTTTCATAACTTCCAAAGTAATAATAGCACAGCCATAATATGGACATATTTAGTTTCCTCAGATGATTTGTAATGTTTCAAGTCCAGACACCCCTATGTCAGGTCATATGGGAAACCACTGATACCCCTTATACCTCCTAGGTAAACTAGGCCTTGAAGATCTGGCATGTTTGTATTCATTTTGAAGCAAATGTCACTCTGAACAATAAAATGGATATTCGCAGTCTGTAAACAGTAGAGATGCAGAGATATGAATATGCATCACAAAGTGTACCTGGGACATGATCATGAGTGTAGATACCTCCCAGCAACCAACCCCTAAACAAGATGACCAGACGATTGGTCACTGGTCGCTGTCATCTCTTTGATCTGACAGAAAAGAGGAGATGCCAAGACAATGGACAGTTCTTCTTTTACCATCCAAACAGGAACATCTGCAAAGTTTGAGAACCAATTACCCAGCTCATTGATCGAACTCTGATAAACCCTCGGACATTAATTGCAAGTATTCTTCTTTCCCGATTCTACCTTTTCGATTGTGGCTGTATATTGTCGTTATCTCTTTGAAACATCTTTTTTTTCTGTAAATTTTTATTTGCACCAAGTTTGACCTTTTCATAATAAACCCTTATGTTGAAAAGTGTTAATCTTGTCTCTAAAGCTCTTAATGCAAGCTATAAATGAACCTACCTCTTGAAGAGCGCTACTGTTGTAGAGTAAGGCCTCTGAGCAGACCTGTCTGTGCTGGCAGTGTGTGTTGTAGACGCTTATTCTAAAATTATAATTGGTATTGCTAAAATCACTAGTCTCCCCCGGCTCGGTCTAAACGGGCGTGGTGGCAGTTAAAGTGTTAATTGCATAATTAAACCAGTGACAATCGCTCTCAGGCTGCTGGTACCTAGATTGTGGTTCCGCAAGCTGGAAAATCTGTGTGCTGGGTGAAACTGAGAGTGGCATTGTTACGTAAGTGACATTGTGGTGTGAGATTGGCCGGTCCTTCGTCGCGAGTTAGCGGGTGGAGGGTGTATCTGACACCTGCGTTTGTCACACTACCTACCTTTAAAACCCTTGCACCTTATCACTAAGGGTTTGCCTATTTCTCGCTGGACTTATAAAGGGATACACACCATTGGAGACTTATACGCCCAACAAGGGTTCTCATCCTTCCAACATCTCATTGACTCCTATCACATCCCACATAACGACCTCTACATCTATCTAAGGATCCGTCACGCCTTATCCTCACTTTCCTAGTCTTCCCTTTCCATCTCTCAGAATTTGCTACACTACTACGACTTTAATGACTAAAGGGCACATCTCTAACATACAGATCGCTGACCAAACCCAAACTAGATGAAAAAACCTCACCCATGGAAAACTGGGAACGCACGCTGCAATTTCATGCTTTCACCCAGCAATGACACTCAGCACTCAGTAAAGCACGCCAGTTCTTCAAAGACAAATTGCATTGGGAATCTGCAAAGAAAATATACCTAGGATGGTACTACACCCCCAACATACTAGCTACGTTGCACAACTCCTTGTCACCTAAATTCTTGCGTTCGTGTAGAGCAACCATCCATTCCTTCTGGTCACAAGTAAACACTCAGTAAACACTCTCATCGCTAACCTAACCAACAACAAAAGTCACTCTCGCTCTGCAGTTAGCCCTCCTAGGCATTGGGCTGGACAATTAGCCTCCAGATACACATGCAATTATTAGACACGTTCTCATAGCAGCTAGACTATCTATCGCACGTCAATGGAAATCTACAGCTTCTCCGGTCCTACAAGAAGTGATCAACAACCTCAACAAACATTGCAAGATGGAGTGGCTCTTTGCCAAAGCCCACCTATCCACTCATCAATATCACAAACTTTGGCACCGTTGGCTCCAAAACCCCAGATGTATCCCACCTTCCTAACTGCAAACATTTGTGATCTATGTGTTAATCTCACTCAGACTTGAACTCCTGCCCACTCTGCACCCCTTTACAGTCTTCCCTGTGCCGCGTACACACGGTCGAAATTTCCGATCGTGTGTATGCAATTCCGACACGCAAAATTCCGACGCATGCTCGGAAACAATTCGATGCATGCTCAGAAGCATTAAACTTCCCTTTTATGGTGCCGTCGAACGTGTTGTATGCCGTGGTGTTATTGACCATCGGAATGTGATGTGACCGTGTGTAGGCAAGGCAGTTTGAGCGAAATTCCGTCGGAATTCTGACGGGAAAACCATCAGAGCTTTTTCCGCCGAGAATTCAGACCGTGTGTACGCGGCATAACTCTATATGATTCTGTATCACCCCTTTGATCTACTACTCATGGACTGATCGATATCTCCTGTTTTTTTTTTGTTGCTATATAGGCATTTGACTTGCAACTGGATATGCAGTTTACTATGTTTGCACTATGTAAAAGCCTTCAATAAAAAAATGTAAATTAAAGAAAAAAAAAAAAAAAGTGGCAAAATGCTTGATAGAGCACAGAGAGACTTGCCTATGACCACAAAGGTTCATTCAGTGATTTAAAATACAGGATGCCAAACTCTATGCCCACCAAAGATAGTGAACACCTTTAAGGATTATTACACGTTCCTAAACAACTTAAAAAACAATTGTACAGACAAACAAATTCTGAATGAGCGTCTCACCCATAAACAGAGCAAATTTTCTTTAAAGTGCTTGTTACCCCAGCATTTTATATTCCTGATATGTGACTGCTGCATCATGTACTTGTATAAAAAAGTATCCTGTTATCTTTATATTGCTTCCTTTGTGTAAAATCCCTAGTGATCCTGCCTGTCCCTCTGCTTTCCTATTAAAAACGAACCACACTAAACATGAGAGCACACCGTGGTCAGTTCTCTAGCTATGCTGGGAACTCAACCTGTTCCAATGATCAGACTTGTCCTGACACACTCCCTCTGCATAGCCTCTCACCAGGAAGCTGTTACTGTTGCCCCCCCCCCCCCCCCCAGCTCTTATGCAGCTGAGAACAGAAGGAAAAGAGGGAATGCAATAACTTATAAAAAAGGGGAGAAAAAAAGGTATTTATAATGTTTTTTTATATCTATACTCAAATATTTTGCCTTTCATTTCAGTTTTAAACTGAATGGGTTGTTTTACAAGGTGATCGTTTATAATCACTATAAGCTGATACAATCAGTGAGACAGGTCTTGGAAACTGAGATTCCTGCAAAAGAACTTCATGAGGTTCTCAAACAGCTCAAGCCAGGGAAAAGCCCCAGCTTTATTTCACAATATTGTAAAATGTTTAAACCTATATTAAGCTTTTACTTCCTGAAAGCGTTTAATAGCTTAGGTGTTGGGACTCTGCCCCCCTCCCAAGTGCTAGAAGCACAAATTGTTGTCATACATACACATGTCAAAGATCCTCAGTCCTGCACAAGCTACAGCCTTATATCATTAATGAATTTAGACCTACAAATCTTTGCGAAGATCCTGTTCAATCATCCTTCTTCTGTTAATCCTATCATTAAAAGCACCCTAAAAGCTTTAAAAGCTATTGTAGAAACACAAAAGCAGAAGATAGATTTAGTCCTTCTCTTGACTGAAGCAGAGAAAACATTTAACAGGATTGTGTGGGTTTACGTTTGAAAGCTTGAAAAACATTGGTAGAGCCATATGATGTCTTGGGTTGGAGTCATCTACTCTAACCCAAGTGCAAAAGTTAGAATAAACTAGAGTTTTTCTGACCGCTTCGGTATAAAGAACGGAGCTAGACAAGGGTACCGACAGTCACAATTGATCTTTATCCTAAAGCTTGAGCCATTTCTGAGAATGATCAAAACACACCCAGATATTCAAGGCTTCCACACAGAAACTCATACAAAGTAACCGCATATGCGGATGATATGTTATTTTTCATATCAGACCCTCAACTGCCTATTTCAAATTTACTCAAAAGCCTCATACACACGATCAGATTTTCTGAAGGGAAATGTGTGATGACAGGCTGTTGGTGGAAAATCCGACCGTGTGTATGCTCCATCAGACAATTGTTGGCCAAATTTCCGTGGACAATTGTTGGATGGCAGGTTTATACATTTTCCGCAGACAAATGTCTCTTTTCGGATTTTCTGAGCGTGTGTACACAAGTCCGTCAGACAAAAGTCCAAAGTACAAACACACATGCTTGGAAGCAAGGGCCAGGCAGAATCGGCCGGTCTTGTAAACTTGCGTATGTAATGGAGAATTAACATTTGTGACGTGGAAAATTATGAAATCTCGAAATGCAGCGCATATTCTATTCTTCTTTAACCACTTGCCTACCAGGCATGAACAACCCCTCGCCCAAGCCATTTTTCAGCTTCCAGCGCTGTCGCACTTTGAATGACAATTGCGCGGTCATGCAACACTGTACCCAAATGAAATTTTTATAATTTTTTCCCCACAAATAGATATTTCTTTTGGTGGTATTTGATCACCTCTGCAGTTTTTATTTCTTGCGCTATAAACAAAAGAAAAGTGACAAGTTTGAAAAAAACACAATATGTTTTACTTTTTGCTATAATAAATATCCAATTTTTTTTTTAAAACAATTTTTTTCCTCAGTTTAGGCCAATACGTATTTTTCTACATATTTTTGGTAAAAAAAAATTGATTGGTTTGCGCAAAAGTTATAGCGTCTACAAAATAGGGGATAGATTTATAGCATTTTTATTTTTTTTATTTTTTTTACTAGTAATGGCTGCGATATTGCAGCGGACATATCGGACACCTTTGACAAATTTTTGGGACCATTCACATTTTTACAGCAATCCATGCTATAAAAAAGCATTGATTACTGAGTAAATGTGACTGACAGGGAAGGGGTTAACACTAGGGGGTGATCAAGGGGTTAAATGTGTGTCCTGGGAGTGATTCTAACTGTGGGGGGAGGGGACTGACTGGGGGAGGTGACCGATCGGTGTCCCTATGTACAAGGGACACACCATCGGTCTCCTCTCCTCTGACAGGGGGTGGATCTGTGTGTTTACACACACAGATACACGGTCCTGCTCAGTTACTTGGCAATCGCGGGTGCCCGGCGGACATCGCGGGTGCCTGGCGGCACGCGAATCGGGTCCCCATCGACGCGGCGTGCCCCTTAGTGACTGCAAAGGAAATCACGCCATATGACAGCGGCCCAGAACAAGAGCTGCTTCGTCCCGCTGTCATATGACAGTGGGCGGGCAGCAGGTGGTTAATGGGATAATAATGAAGCTGCTTTGCTGGTGATACTGATGGAGTTATTGCTAATTAATTTTCAAAGGCTTTTTTTTTTCTAGTGATATCAAGAATATTATTATTATTATGCTTTTTTTTTTAAATTATTTGTGCAAGTTAACACAACACTATTATCCCGTAGTTTTGAGGATCAAAGATACAACTATGTTGGTGTCCCTTGTCAATTTTACATTGTATTTTTTTAAATGTAACTGCCTACTCCCAAAATGTAATTTGAAGTATTCAGATCCTTTTTCAAACCCTACACCAAGAACTTAATTTTATTTGGCTGGGAAAATGGCCGCACATCCCAAAAGGGACCTCATGCCTTCCAAAATGCAAAAGAGGTCTAAGTTTATAAAATTCCCAAACTCTATTACTACACATGTAATCTAGTGAGAAAAATGAACTGGCTCCTCAATGATAACATCAATACATGGGTAAAAATAGAACAATCTTGGGCTAAGTATCCATGTATGACAATACCATGGTCAGTACACTAGGCCTGTTTCACGTACTTGCCTATTTCTGCTACCTGATTCCCTGCTACCTCTGGGACTGTTTACCACCACGCACAGGATCATCAGCCAGTTTCTGACCCCCAATCAGCCCACTGCTCAGCTTCTTCAGGAACCTACACCTTCTGGTGGCCAGTGCTGCTGCGTGCCACCCTCTCCCTGTATCACCTCCAGGGGACGGGGTGCACGTGGTTGCAAGGGCGGACCGCTCTTGGCATCTCGGCCTTGGTATGTACTTGTTGTGACAGGGACTAATATAATGAGTAGTTGTTGAATGCGGTGTTGGAATACAATGTTCATTTGTATTTTATGCAATAACTACATCAATATTTATAGAAATATATTCTTCAACCAGTGGATTGCAGTGTTTATAAGTTTATAGCTGCATATATAGTTAAACTCTTTTCTCTGTAATAAAAAAGTTCCTGTTTCCTGTTTGCAGTTAAGCAGCAAAGCCCATGCGGACTGTGCAATGTCTGTTCTGTATGGCTATATACAGAATTTCTAACAAAAGTGCAATTGCACTCTGCAAGTGCAACTGCTCCAGAACTTAACCACTTCACGACCGCTCACTGTATATATACGTCATTTTTTTGAAGAGGGATATCTCGGTAACGGCAGCAGCTGCTGCCACAACCGAGGTATCCCTCTTTACAGTGAGCGGTCCCCTTTCCGATAATGGTGGTCATCGCGGCGGATTCGCCGCGAGATCACCGTTATCGGCGGCGGGAGAGGTGACCCCCCCCCTCCCGCCGCTCTCCCGTACCTTCCGCCGCTTACCGGAACCGTCGGCAGCGGCGGAGGCGATCGGGTCCGTTCCCTGCCTGTGTATAGAGATGAGTGAGGCTAAGATGGCCGCCACTCATCTCTATACCATAGGAGGGCGGAAGCGACGTCAAAAAACGTCACTTCCGCCCATACGTCTTAAAGGGAAATTTACAAATGTCATTTTTTTTAAATGACATTTTTTTAATTTTTTTTTTTTTTTTTCCCATTGAAGTCCAAATATGAGATCTGAGGACTTTTTGACCCCAGATCTCATATTTAAGAGGACCTGTCATGCTTTTTTCTATTACAAGGGATGTTTACATTCCTTGTAATAGGAATAAAAGTGATCAATTTTTTATTTTTTTTTAAACTGTGTAAAAAATAATACAATTAAGTCAAATAAATAATAAAAAACAAAAAAAAAAAATTTAAAACACCCCGTCCCGACGAGCTCGCGCGCAGAAGCGAACGCATACGTGAGCAGCGCTCGCATATGAAAACGGTAGTCAAACCACACATGTGATATATCGCCGCGATCGGTAGAGCGAGAGCAATAATTCTAGCCATAGACCTCCTCTGTAACTCAAAAAATGCAACCTGTAGAATTTTTTAAATGTCGCTTATGGAGATTTTTGAGGGTAAAAGTTTGACACCATTCCACGAGCGGCCGCAATTTTAAAGCGTGACATGTTGGGTATCAATTTACTCGGCGTAACATTTTCTTTCACAATCCAAAAAAAAATTGGGCTAATTTTACGGTTGTCTTATTTTTTTATTCAAAAAAGTGACTTTTTTCCAAAAAAAGTGCGCTTGTAAGACCGCTGCGCAAATACGGTGTGAAAAAAAGTATTGCAACGACCGCCATTTTATTCTCTAGGATGTTAGAAAAAAAAACAATATATAATGTTTGGGGTTCTAAGTCATTTTCTAGCAAAAAAAACTGTTTTAAACATGTAAACACCTAAAATCCAAAACGAGGCTGGTCTGGAAGTGGTTAATAAATGAGCAGAAGCTCTGCTGACTACCATCATCCAATAATGTGGAAGCAAAAATGCTGTTTGCATGTGATTGGATATTCTTTGCAATATTAAGATTTACCTCATTTACTAAGCTCTGGAGCAACTGCACAGTCCATTTGCCTTTAGTAAATTAAAACCCCAATGTCTCTTTGAGCCAAATGTTTGGTATTGCATACCACTACAAACCTTCTAGAAAAAATATTTTCACTGACTAGCCAATTCACCGGCCTGAACCTCACTTACTCTCCGTAAATCTTCTTACTACATGTTGAAACAGATGGTTTCAATCTCCCAATTGAACATTTGATACATGAAGCGTGAGTTCTGATCCCTAGCCTTTCTCCCATGGTTCCTTCTCCAAAGAAGTGGGTAAAACATGCAAATCATATTCATGATATGGAATTCATTATTCAATAGAAGTTAGACAGACTAACTCACTTCAATAGCATTTGGCTGGCATGGAAAGACTTTCAATCCTCTGTAATGCCATAAAAGAACTGAATTAAACAGAGGTTAATAAGGTACCCTTGATTATTTAAAAAATAAACAATGACTGTGGCTCCTCTTCTTTCAGTTATCTTTGGTCCTTTCTCATTCACCATTAGTTACCTACCCTTTCCCCTCTCTTACCAGTTCTTATCCTTCCCTTTCTTTCTTACTGGGTCACCCCTTCAGATCAGAATTCCAGAGAATCATATCTTCTACCTGACACACAAGACAAATAAAGCAGAGGGTGTACCTGCATTATCTGTGCATAGCCTATTGCATTAGGGTGTGCACCCCAAAGCTCAAACATAATTACATGTGAATATATAAGGACAGTGTCAGCATAGCAATGGTCAGTGTCAGTAGATTTTATTATTATTATTATTTACAATTTTGTTAGAAGCCCCATTAGAGGGCTTTGGCGAAATATCAGGGGTCGAAACAGGGGGAATCTATGCCACACAGGGTGACTAGGGCTATAGGCACCCTGTTCACACGCCTATATCTGAAAAATATTGGGGTATTTTGGTGTTTTATTTCCTTATCTTTTATTTCATTTTTAGTTCTCTATTTCTCATGATTCCCTCCCCCTCCATTTCACCGGTTTCCCTTTTTGTACACTTAAACTCAATTGGGCAGTGTCTGAACAGTCTTGTCTCTGTACCACTACAGGTTTTGCAGAATAGAGCATGTTGGAGCTATCATGCCTGCATGTAGTACTTTTTTTGCTTCTTTGTCAAATGTTTAATATTTTCTAATATGCTTAACCAAACTGCATGTGAGATCTCATAGTGTTACTATAGCTTTCACTATTTAATTGTAGAAGATCTGTCTTTATTAAACTTTCTGTGATGTTCCTTCATGTATATGGGCAGTATTATTTTTGTTATGTTTCATTGTAAACATATTTTTTTTTCAAAACATTAAAATAAAGAATGTTTATAACAATTTGATCATCCTGTTGTCTTTCATTTTCTTAGAATTTTCCGTTGTTTCATTTAATTCACTAAGATCAGTGAAAATTCACTTTCAAATCGAACATTCCTATTCAGTAAACAATAGGCATACTGACAAATGAGATAGCACAAACTTGTCATTCTAACTCCCATCATAAATTTCAGTTTTCTTGACCTAAAGGTGTATGACTGGATGAAGATACTCCAGTATTATACAGTATTTGCATCTTGAATTCAGCTTCATTTAGGTACAATCCAAGACTCAATTTATTTTACTGCTGCTGGTTGACATTAAAGGACATTTGCAAATTGGAGACAAAATGGGATAATACCTACTGTGATACCTTCTGTAAACTTCCAAAAAATGCTTACCTTTTTAGATGCTCTTCTCTGAAACTTCCAGCAAGAAAATGTGTACTTTTTGTTACCATGGGAGCTATGAAAGTATGTTTACCATAATTAACCCTGTATGGAGGCAGATATCTCATCACTTGTACTAAATTCAAACACTATGGGGTTGATTTACTAAAACTGGAGAGTGCAAAATCTGGTGCAGTTGTGCATGGTAGCCAATCAGCTTCTAACATGTTCAATTAAGTTTTGACAAAAAAAAACAACCTGGAAGCTGGTTTCTATGCAGAGCTGCACCAGATGTTGTACTTTCCAGTTATAGTAAATTAACTCCTGTCTGTCTTATCAAAAGCTTAAAGGTTTATGAGCTGGTGATGAGAAATGGACTCAGACAATCCCCGGCCCAGCTATTGTGACATATCACACTGAACTAGCTAAGATTCAGCCATGACACCTTCTCCTCAAACACCTGTTCAGTAAGAAATATTAATAAAAAATAGGTATGCTATGTGTATAGAAGCACATAACAAATGTATATTAGGATTTTCTCAAATTTGACTATAAAAGTTGAAATACACTTTAAAGTTGCATAGCTTACCACTGAGTACTGTTACAAGATTAACTTTCCTCACCTGCATTCCATTCCATTTTAGGTTATTAACCCCCCTGGCGGTATTCCCGAGTCTGGCTCAGGGTGGAATTTCAGTACCATAAGCGGTAACCCCAAGCCAGACTCAGGATCGCATTGCAGGATACAGGGAGAGTTACTTACCTTGTCCCTTGGATCCTGCGATGTCTTTCCGCTGTGTGTGCGAGCTCCTCCATTCGATTCACACAGTGCCCGAGTGCCGCTGAGTTCAATTAAAAAAAGTAAAAAAACACACAATACACATACAGTACTGTAATCTTACAGATTACAGTACTGTATAAAAAATTACACATCCCCTTTGTCCCTAGTGATCTGTCCAGTGCCCTGCATTTAGTTTTATATTTTTTTTTTCTGCCTGGAATTTGGAGATTGTTCATAGCAACCAAAAAGTGTCCCTTTATGTCAAAAGTAATTTTAGACCAGCTAGAAAACAGCGATAATAAATTAGAATCGCTTGCAGAATTGAGCGATAGCGATTTGTGGGGAAATTCGTCATCAAACACTAATGCCCCATACACACGGTCGGAAATTCAGACTGAAAATGTCCGATCGGACCATGTTGACGGAAAATACGCCCGTGTGGGCTCCATCGGACTCATGCTCAGAAAAATTTTGGAGATAAAAGCTATTGGCTTTATTGACATTATTGACATTATTGAATAATTTTTATAGTTATTTATTATATTATACTTTATGATTTTGTGTTTCAAACTTTATCATACCCGGGATGTCTACTAGACTCTTGTTTGGACAGATTTAAGTGAGTTATTCCTAAGAATTGCAGGCCTACAATATAAAATGCCAAATTTCCATGCAAAATAATTGTTGGAATACAATGTTCATTTGTATTTTATGCAATAACTACATCAATATTTATAGAAATATATTCTTCAACCAGTGGATTGCAGTGTTTATAAGTTTATAGCTGCATCTATAGTTAAACTCTTTTCTTTGTAATAAAAAAGTTCCTGTTTCCTGTTTGCAGTTAAGCAGCAAAGCCCATGCAGACTGTGCAATGTCTGTTCTGTATGGCTATATACAGAATTTCTAACAAAAGTGCAATTGCACTCTGCAAGTGCAACTGCTCCAGAACTTAATATATGAGCAGAAGCTCTGCTGACTACCATCATCCAATAATGTGGAAGCAAAAATGCTGTTTGCATGTGATTGGATATTCTTTGCAATATTAAGATTTACCTCATTTACTAAGCTCTGGAGCAACTGCACAGTCCATTTGCCTTTAGTAAATTAAACCCCAATGTCTCTTTGAGCCAAATGTTTGGTATTGCATACCACTACAAACCTTCTAGAAAAAATATTTTCACTGACTAGCCAATTCAACGGCCTGAACCTCACTTACTCTCCATAAATCTTCTTACTACATGTTGAAACAGATGGTTTCAATCTCCCACTTGAACATTTGATACATGAAGCGTGAGTTCTGATCCCTAGCCTTTCTCCCATGGTTCCTTCTCCAAAGAAGTGGGTAAAACATGCAAATCATATTCATGATATGGAATTCATTATTCAATAGAAGTTAGACAGACTAACTCACTTCAATAGCATTTGGCTGGCATGGAAAGACTTTCAATCCTCTGTAATGCCATAAAAGAACTGAATTAAACAGAGGTTAATAAGGTACCCTTGATTATTTAAAAAATAAACAATGACTGTGGCTCCTCTTCTTTCAGTTATCTTTGGTCCTTTCTCATTCACCATTAGTTACCTACCCTTTCCCCTCTCTTACCAGTTCTTATCCTTCCCTTTCTTTCTTACTGGGTCACCCCTTCAGATCAGAATTCCAGAGAATCATATCTTCTACCTGACACACAAGACAAATAAAGCAGAGGGTGTACCTGCATTATCTGTGCATAGCCTATTGCATTAGGGTGTGCACCCCAAAGCTCAAACATAATTACATGTGAATATATAAGGACAGTGTCAGCATAGCAATGGTCAGTGTCAGTAGATTTTATTATTATTATTATTTACAATTTTGTTAGAAGCCCCATTAGAGGGCTTTGGCGAAATATCAGGGGTCGAAACAGGGGGAATCTATGCCACACAGGGTGACTAGGGCTATAGGCACCCTGTTCACACGCCTATATCTGAAAAATATTGGGGTATTTTGGTGTTTTATTTCCTTATCTTTTATTTCATTTTTAGTTCTCTATTTCTCATGATTCCCTCCCCCTCCATTTCACCGGTTTCCCTTTTTGTACACTTAAACTCAATTGGGCAGTGTCTGAACAGTCTTGTCTCTGTACCACTACAGGTTTTGCAGAATAGAGCATGTTGGAGCTATCATGCCTGCATGTAGTACTTTTTTTGCTTCTTTGTCAAATGTTTAATATTTTCTAATATGCTTAACCAAACTGCATGTGAGATCTCATAGTGTTACTATAGCTTTCACTATTTAATTGTAGAAGATCTGTCTTTATTAAACTTTCTGTGATGTTCCTTCATGTATATGGGCAGTATTATTTTTGTTATGTTTCATTGTAAACATATTTTTTTTTCAAAACATTAAAATAAAGAATGTTTATAACAATTTGATCATCCTGTTGTCTTTCATTTTCTTAGAATTTTCCGTTGTTTCATTTAATTCACTAAGATCAGTGAAAATTCACTTTCAAATCGAACATTCCTATTCAGTAAACAATAGGCATACTGACAAATGAGATAGCACAAACTTGTCATTCTAACTCCCATCATAAATTTCAGTTTTCTTGACCTAAAGGTGTATGACTGGATGAAGATACTCCAGTATTATACAGTATTTGCATCTTGAATTCAGCTTCATTTAGGTACAATCCAAGACTCAATTTATTTTACTGCTGCTGGTTGACATTAAAGGACATTTGCAAATTGGAGACAAAATGGGATAATACCTACTGTGATACCTTCTGTAAACTTCCAAAAAATGCTTACCTTTTTAGATGCTCTTCTCTGAAACTTCCAGCAAGAAAATGTGTACTTTTTGTTACCATGGGAGCTATGAAAGTATGTTTACCATAATTAACCCTGTATGGAGGCAGATATCTCATCACTTGTACTAAATTCAAACACTATGGGGTTGATTTACTAAAACTGGAGAGTGCAAAATCTGGTGCAGTTGTGCATGGTAGCCAATCAGCTTCTAACATGTTCAATTAAGTTTTGACAAAAAAACAACAACCTGGAAGCTGGTTTCTATGCAGAGCTGCACCAGATGTTGTACTTTCCAGTTATAGTAAATTAACTCCTGTCTGTCTTATCAAAAAGGTTAATGAGCTGGTGATGAGAAATGGACTCAGACAATCCCCGGCCCAGCTATTGTGACATATCACACTGAACTAGCTAAGATTCAGCCATGACACCTTCTCCTCAAACACCTGTTCAGTAAGAAATATTAATAAAAAATAGGTATGCTATGTGTATAGAAGCACATAACAAATGTATATTAGGATTTTCTCAAATTTGACTATAAAAGTTGAAATACACTTTAAAGTTGCATAGCTTACCACTGAGTACTGTTACAAGATTAACTTTCCTCACCTACATTCCATTCCATTTTAGGTTATTAACCCCCCTGGCGGTATTCCCGAGTCTGGCTCAGGGTGGAATTTCAGTACCATAAGCGGTAACCCCAAGCCAGACTCAGGATCACATTGCAGGATAGAGGGAGAGTTACTTACCTTGTCCCTTGGAACCTGCGATGTCTTTCCGCTGTGTGTGCGAGCTCCTCCATTCGATTCACACAGTGCCCGAGTGCCGCTGAGTTCAATTAAAAAAAGTAAAAACACACAATACACATACAGTACTGTAATCTTACAGATTACAGTACTGTATAAAAAATTACACATCCCCTTTGTCCCTAGTGATCTGTCCAGTGCCCTGCATTTAGTTTTATATTATAAATACGTTTTTTCTGCCTGGAATTTGGAGATTGTTCATAGCAACCAAAAAGTGTCCCTTTATGTCAAAAGTAATTTTAGACCAGCTAGAAAACAGCGATAATAAATTAGAATCGCTTGCAGAATTGAGCGATAGCGATTTGTGGGGAAATTCATCATCAAACACTAATGCCCCATACACACGGTCGGAAATTCAGACTGAAAATGTCCGATCGGACCATGTTGTCGGAAAATACGCCCGTGTGGGCTCCATCGGACTTTTTCCGTCGGAATTTCCGTCGGAAAAAGTTTGAGAGCTGGATCTCAAATTTTCTGACAACAAAATCCGATCAGACTTTTTCTGATCGTGTGTCGAGAATTCCGACGCACAAAGTGTCACGCATGCTCAGAAAAATTTTGGAGATAAAAGCTATTGGCTTTATTGACATTATTGACATTATTGAATAATTTTTATAGTTATTTATTATATTATACTTTATGATTTTGTGTTTCAAACTTTATCATACCCGGGATGTCTACTAGACTCTTGTTTGGACAGATTTAAGTGAGTTATTCCTAAGAATTGCAGGCCTACAATATAAAATGGCAAATTTCCATGCAAAATAATTGTACCGCTTTCAGCACCTAATATCAGAAATAATCATACCGCCAGGCAGGTTAAGAGTATGAGTTATTTTTTTTCTTAGAATAGTATAAGACAAGTATTAGTTTAAAGTGATCTTTGAAGAGCCAGAATGGCTTGTAAGGACTTTGCCATAGAATCTTTGAATTACATGTTGTATTGCTTGTCTAAGGGATTTAATAAGCACATCGTGCATTCATTTCTGTTCTTAGCCATCTTTTTTGCTGTTAATGCTATATGCAATGATACTTTCAGTGATTACATGAATGTCCTCTGCAGGAATTGCTTAGATGTTACTTTCAATTAATCCCCTATCCCTTAACACTCGACATAATAAAATTATTAAATGCATTTTTTCTTTCTTTACTTTTATTTGGTACAGAATATGTTAATATAAATGTATGTGTGGCCGCTTCATTAATGTGACATCCTACATACCTCCTATTTTTTTTTTTTTATAACCGTATAAAATGTATTCCACGTCTTTACACATGATGTGTTTTCCCCAGACAGCAATCAAATTAACATTTTTTTGTTTTTTTGCTATTTTTAAAGACACTTTGACTTTATTCCTGCCAGCCAATTGACTTTTAATTCATTTGCATTTTATGTATGCCTTGAAATGTAGTTTAATTCTAATAAAGATGAACTCACACATTAATATAGCAAACCTGAAGACTATATTGCATTATTGTAAGGGATTACTTTACAGTGTCGATTTTATTTATTTGTAACTGCAATCTTCTAAGGTAATAAATGTTGTTAACACAGTTGAGAGATAGTTTAGGAGTCAGATAGTGAATGCTGAAAGAAATCTGGAAGGAGAATACATTCACTGAAGGAAGCTGGCTGCAAAATAGCAGAGAATATGAGGGCTCTCATGAGCATCTTTATGTAAATGTCTTGCATATTTACAATGGTCATAATGTGTGCGAATAATATGAATATCTACAAATGTGTAAGGCCCAATTCACAATAGCAGATACATGCATTAATTTATTTACATTTATAGGGCATTTCTAAGTGCACATAAATGCATGTAATCATTGTAATTTGTACATTTCACACTGTGCATTTTACCTGTGTTTAGGTGCATTCAGGTTACCTGCTTTTAGCAAAACTAGTAATGTGAAGGTGTGTTAACGCATGTGAACAAACAAGAGTAAGTTATCAGAGGAAAGCTCACAGGCACCGCATTCCCATCAATTTAGAAATAGGACACAAGAAAACATGTTCCCATCAGGAGCTAGGATTTTTAAGGTGCCAATAACCCAGTTTCATAGATACATATTACAATTAATAATCTTTTATTTTGTTAGTTTAAAGATATAGACATAGCAAAAAGGTGCATATACATATATATACATGAGGACACATTATAAAATTACTGGATCAAGTTGTTGCAGAAGATGACAAATGTGATCAACGGTTAGTAGCAAAAGTGGGGTTGGGTGATCCCAACATGTTTCGCCAATAAATTTGGCTTCTTCGGGGGATATTAATTATCACACCTAGATAGATACATTTAAAGTATAGTCATCATTGTAAACAGAGATATGTATTAATTTCAACTGGTAACAAATATACAAAATGCAACAATTCTCAAGGGAGTATATACAAAATAAGTACAGATTATGCAATATCACAATATATGAAAAGATTGATGGGAGGCATCTTGCCGCTGTTCACCATTGATAGGTGTACTTATCCAAAAGAAGAAAAGTCTGATGTTTAAATATTCAGCGAACATAAAGAAAAGCACACACCAAGTGGATGTGGGATGGGGCATTCATGTGCTGGCCGAATGAGAGGACAAACTGTCATGAAAGGAGCCTAAACACAGGCATCCGGCACAAGTTAACAGATCAATGGGCTGCACTAAAGGAATCAGGCTCCAAGGTAGGTGATAAAAATATATATTGTGACGATCCGGGGTGATTAGATTCAAGTGGTGCATGCGATTTTTCAGAAACGTGCCACTCCAGACTTGTGTTTTAGGGCATGGCAGCCCACTTTTATTTAAAGGAAACGAAAAAAGTTCAAATCAACAGAAATCTTCCCTTGCAGGGGGTTCCACCATCACTGCATAACCAAACGATAGCCTTTCTGGCTTACTCATTGTCAGCTTCGTGCTGCTTTAGTCGCAGGCTACACCTGCCTGCTTCAGACTGCCACCTCCAGTCTTAGGCTCCTGTCTCTATCTCCTGGAACTCTCCCAACCTCCTGGCCAGACTTCCTGTCTGCTGGGCGGAGCCGTCTCCAGGTCTGAGCACTGACTGCATTTCCTGGGATGTTTATGAACCCAGCCCACAGGTGTGCAATCAGTATTCCTGCCAAAATCAGGCATGTGCTGCTTATATGCACCTGTGAGATGGGGTCGCATCTCCACAATATATTTATTAAAGAATAAAGACACACGTGAAAATCAACACAGCAAACCACAAACAAGCAAGACCAACGCCATCCGTGCCCAACGCCAATTTCTCCACAAATAGATTTTTTAGGGCATGGCAGCCCACTTTTATTAAAGAATAAAGACACACGTGAAAATCAACACAGCAAACCACAAACAAGCAAGAACGCAAATAATACACAGCAAACCCCAAAACCCTAATCTAACTAACTAAAAATACACACAAGAGAATGGAACACATATATATATATACAAGGCAGGGAGAAGAGACCAAGGGGAAACAGGAAGCAAGGGAAAATCAAGGCAGGAATCAGGGGACGGGTCTCAGGAACCAGGTAAGGGGACAACATCCAGGACAGGGCAGGAAGCGGATCAGGGATCAGCTTTCAGGATCAGGTTTCAGGCACAGGATCAGAACAGGCAGAGACAAGGCTACAGGAAGGAATACTGAAGCACTGAGCTTCAGTGAAGGACAGGCTTACAGTGCCTTGCGAAAGTATTCGGCCCCCTTGAACTTTTAAACCTTTTGCCACATTTCAGGCTTCAAACATAAAGATATAAAATTTAATTTTTTTGTGAAGAATCACCAACAAGTGGGACACAATTGTGAAGTGGAACAAAATCTATTGGATTGTTGAAACTTTTTTAACTAATAAAAAAATGAAAAGTTGGGCGTGCAAAATTATCCGGCCCCCTTGCGTTAATACTTTGTAGAGCCACCTTTTGCTGCGATTACAGCTGCAAGTCGCTTGGGGTATGTCTCTATCAGTTTTGCACATCGAGAGACTGAAATTCTTGCCCATTCTTCCCTGCAAAACAGCTCGAGCTCAGTGAGGTTGGATGGAGAGCGTTTGTGAACAGCAGTTTTCAGCTCTTTCCACAGAGTCTCGATTGGATTCAGGTCTGGACTTTGACTTGGCCATTCTAACACCTGGATATGTTTATTTGTGAACCATTCCTTTGTAGATTTTGCTGCATGTTTGGGATCATTGTCTTGTTGGAAGATAAATCTCCGTCCCACTTTCAGGTCTTTTGCAGACTCCAACAGGTTTTCATCTAGAATGGTCCTGTATTTGGCTGCATCCATCTTCCCCTCAATTTTAACCATCTTCCCTGTCCCTGCTGAAGAAAAGCAGGCCCAAACCATGATGCTGCCACCACCATGTTTGACAGTGGGGATGGTGTGTTGAGGGTGATGAGCTGTGTTGCTTTTACGCCAAACATATCGTTTTGCATTGTGGCCAAAAAGTTCGATTTTGGTTTCATCGGACCAGAGCACCTTCTTCCACATGTTTGGTGTGTCTCCCAGGTGGCTTGTGGCAAACTTTAGACAAGACTTTTTATGGATATCTTTGAGAAATGGCTTTCTTCTTGCCACTCTTCCATAAAGGCCAAATTTGTGCAGTGTACGAGTGATTGTTGTCCTATGGACAGACTCTCCCACCTCAGCTGTAGTTCTCTGCAGTTCATCCAGAGTGATCATGGGCCTCTTGGCTGCATCTCTGATCAGTCTTCTCCTTGTCTGAGCTGAAAGTTTAGAGGGACAGCCAGGTCTTGGGAGATTTGCAGTGGTCTGATACTCCTTCCATTTCAAAATGATCTCTTGCACAGTGCTCCTTGGGATGTTTAAAGCTTGGGAAATCTTTTTATATCCAAATCCGGCTTTAAACTTCTCCACAACAGTATTACGGACCTGCCTGGTGTGTTCATTGGTCTTCATGATTCTCTCTGTGCTTTCAACAGAACCCTGAGACTATCACAGAGCAGGTGCATTTATACAAAGACTTGATTACACACAGATGGATTCTATTTATCACCATCAGTCATTTAGGACAACATTGGATCATTCAGAGATCCTCGCTAAACTTCTGGAGTGAGTTTGCTGCACTGAAAGTAAAGGGGCCGAATAATTTTGCACGCACCACTTTTCAGTTTTTTTATTTGCTAAAAAAGTTTAAAATATCCAATAGATTTCGTTCCACTTCACAATTGTGCCCCACTTGTTGGTGATTCTTCACAAAAAATGTAAATGTTATATCTTTATGTTTGAAGCCTGAAATGTGGCAAAAGGTTGAAAAGTTCAAGGGGGCCGAATACTTTCGCAAGGCACTGTATATACTCTCAGCAGTTCCACAACAGGTGCAGCTTGATTACTAGAATGTCCATCTGCTGGGAGACGCCACCAGAACTGCACCCTTTGATGCCGAAGGAAGTAGTGACACCAGTAGGCGATCCAGGTAATAACACCATCCCTGACAATGTCCATCGGCTGGGAGACCCCTACTGGTGGCCACCAGAACTGCACCCTTTGATGCCGAAGGAAACAGTGACACCAGCAGGCGATCCAGGTAATAGCACCGTTCCTGACAGTTCCCCCCCCCCCCCTAAGGAGTGGCCTCCGGACACTCCATTCTGCCCTAGATCTGGCAGTGCATGTAAAAGTGGGAGAGTCCCAAAAAGTCTCCTCTGTGACTGCAGACTTCTTTGCGCTCTCTGGCCAGAGTCTCTTAACCTACTAGGAGGCATGCCACCCGAGTCCGACAATGGGACATGTACCCCACCACCAGGGTCTGGAAGTTTAAATCTGGAAATAAAAACAGACAGGGCAGCAGGCTCCGGGTCATCAGGCTGGGCAGCGGGCACCAGGTCATCAGGTTGGGCAGCAGACAGGAACTCATCAGGCTGGGCAGCAGACAGGAACTCATCAGGCTGGGCAGCAGACAGGAACTCATCAGGCTGGGCAGCAGACAGGAACACATCAGGCTGGGCAGCAGACAGGAACACATCAGGCTGGGCAGCAGACAGGAAAACATCAGGCTGGGCAGCAGACAGGAACTCATCAGGCTGGCAGCAGACAGGAACTCATCAGGCTTAGCAGCAGACAGGAACACATCAGGCTGGGCAGCAGACAGGAACACATCAGGCTGGGCAGCAGACAGGAACAACACATCAGGCTGGGCAGCAGACAGGAACACATCAGGCTGGGCAGCAGACAGGAACTCATCAGGCTGGGCAGCAGACAGGAACACATCAGGCTGGGCAGCAGACAGGAACACATCAGGCTGGGCAGCAGACAGGAACACATCAGGCTGGGCAGCAGACAGGAACACCTCAGGCTAATCAGCAGACAATGGCTCATCAGGCTGGGCAGCAGACAATGGCTCATCAAGCTAGGCAGCAGACACAGGCACATCAAGCTGGGCAGCAGACACAGGCACATCAAGCTGGGCAGCAGACACAGGCACATCAAGCTGGGCAGCAGACACAGGCACATCAAGCTGGGCAGCAGACATGGGCACATCAAGCTGGGAAGCAGGCACATCGGGCTGGGCAGCAGACAGGAACACATCAGCGGCAGGCATGGGCACACCAAGTTGGGCAGCAGGCACATCGGGCTGGGCAGCAGGCACGGGTACATCGGGCTGGGCAGCAGGCACATTGGGCTGGGCAGCAGGCATGGGCACATCGAGCTGGGCAGCAGACACGGGCACATCAAGCTGGGCAGCAGACACATCGGGCTGGGCAGCAGGCACGGGCACATCAAGCTGGGCATCAGGCACGGGCACATCAAGCTGGGCAGCAGGCACAGGCACATCAAGCTGGGCAGCAGGCACAGGCACATCAAGCTTGGCAGCAGGCACATCGGGCTGGGCAGCAGGCACATGAAGCTGGGCAGCAGGCATGGGCACATCAGGCTGGGAAGCAGGCACGGGCACATCAGGCTGGGCAGCAGGCACATTAGGCTGGGCAGCAGGCATGGGCACATTAAGCTGGGCAGCAGGCACATCGGGCTGGGCAGCAGGCACATGAAGCTGGGCAGCAGGCATGGGCACATCAGGCTGGGAAGCAGGCACAGGCACATCAGGCTGGGCAGCAGGCACATTAGGCTGGGCAGCAGGCATGGGCACATTAAGCTGGGCAGCAGGCACATCGGGCTGGGCAGCAGGCACAGGCACATCAGGCTGGGCAGCAGGCACATCAAGCTGGGTGGCAGGCACGGGCACATCAAACTGGGCAGCAGGCACATCAGGCTGGGCAGCAGGCACATGAATCTGGGCAGCAGGCATGGGCACATCAGGCTGGGAAGCATGTACGGGCACATCAAGCTGGGCAGCAGGCACATCGGGCTGGGCAGCAGGCACGGGCACATCAGGCAAGGCAGCAGGCACAGGCACAGGCACATCAGCAGCAGGCATGGGCACTTTAGACTGGGCAGCAGGCACGGGCACATCAAGCTGGGCAGCAGGCACATCAAGCTGGGCAGCAGACAGGAACACATCGGGCTGGGCAGCTGGCCGTGGGTCATCAGAATGGAAGGCAGGCAGCAGGTCATCAGACTGGGAAGCTGGCAGTGGGTCATCAGACTGGGAAGCTGGCAGCGATTCATCAGACTGGGAAGCTGGCAGCGGGTCATCAGACTAGGAAGCTGGCAGCGGGTCATCAGACTGGGAAGCTGGCAGCGGGTCATCAGGCTGGGAAGCTGGCAGCGGGTCATCAGGCTGGGAAGCTGGCAGCGGGTCATCAGGCTGGGAAGCTGGCAGCGGGTCATCAGACTGGAAAGCTGGCAGCGGGTCATCAAACTGGAAGGCTGGCAGCGGGTCATCAGACTGGAAGGCTGGGACGTCAAGCTGGAAGGCTGGCACCAGGACATCAGACTGGAAGGCTGGGACGTCAGGCTGGAGGGCTAGGACATCAGACTGGAGGGCTGGAACATCAGGCTGAAAGGCTGGCAGTGGGACATCAGACTGAAAGGCCGACACCAGGACATCAGGCTGGAAGGCTGGGACATCAGGCTGGAAGGCTGGGACATCAGGCTGGAGGGCTGGGACATCAGGCTGGAGGGCAGGCACTGGCTCTTCAGGCTGGAACGCTGGCACCTCAGGCTGGGACAGATTGGTGGGTGTGGAAGCAGGTTGGGTTAATGGCAGGATCGTTTTGGTTGGAAAGAATTTTTGTTTTTTCTTTGACTTGGTCGCTGAAGCTTTGTAGGTGGGGGGTGCAGCAGACAGGAAAGGAGGATTGGAATATGGCAGAGGAGAGGTAACAGTAGCTGGGGGAAGTTCTTGTGGATTTGTAGGCAACTGAGAAGAGGCAGAGGAGTTAAATTCAGGATAGGTACAGGGAGCAGAGGCTGGATATGAGTATTTGGTTGGGAGCAGTGTATACTGGGTGGAAACTGGGTTTGGTATGGTTGATGGGGAAACATACATTCGGGTAGGCTGGTGTCTGATGGCAGAAGTGGTTTGTTTGGCTGGGGCTAATTGCATCATGCCAGACCATGCTGAAAGTATAGTTTGTACAAACTGTGGTTTTAAGTTTCCCTGTCTAACAAAAGACTGAGCAGACACAATGCACTCAGCAATCACCTGTGGGGAACAGCCAGAGTAGTGCTCACAAAAGTCGTCGGGATCATCTTCAAAAAGCCATACTAGGGATACAACCTGATTCATATCAAAAGGGGGAGTGAAATCATCATGGCCCTCAGGAATACAGGGCAGGGCCAGCTCGGTACAAATCTTGATCAGAGGCCGTACGTCCTCAAAAAGAAAACTGCCCTGATCAACGAAAACATGGGCTATACGGATGCACTCCAGTAGTTGCTCCCTAGTATAGCCACCCAAAGTCTGATAACAAAAAACTCTGTCATCTGTTGCCAGGAGCGAGAGATACAAAATATCTTCCGGATGCATTTTTCCTGGCAATAGCAAGTGTCCAGACCCAATTCCCAAGTGCAGCCGATCTGTTTGTATGGCTTCAGTATTCTGTCATGAAAGGAGCCTAAACACAGGCATCCGGCACAAGTGAACAGATCAATGGGCTGCACTAAAGGAATCAGGCTCCAAGGTAGGTGATAAAAATATATATATTTATTAAAGAATAAAGACACACGTGAAAATCAACACAGCAAACCACAAACAAGCAAGAACGCAAATAATACACAGCAAACCCCAAAACCCTAATCTAACTAACTAAAAATACACACAAGAGAATGGAACACATATATATACAAGGCAGGGAGAAGGGACCAAGGGGAAACAGGAAGCAAGGGAAAATCAAGGCAGGAATCAGGGGACGGGTCTCAGGAACCAGGTAAGGGGACAACATCCAGTACAGGGCAGGAAGTGGATCAGGGATCAGGTTTCAGGATCAGGTTTCAGGCACAGGATCAGAACAGGCAGAGACAAGGCTACAGGAAGGAATACTGAAGCACTGAGCTTCAGTGAAGGACAGGCTTATATACTCTCAGCAGTTCCACAACAGGTGCAGCTTGATTACTAGAATGTCCATCTGCTGGGAGACGCCACCAGAACTGCACCCTTTGATGCCGAAGGAAGTAGTGACACCAGCAGGCGATCCAGGTAATAACACCATTCCTGACAATGTCCATTGGCTGGGAGACCCCTGCTGGTGGCCACCATAACTGCACCCTTTGATGCCGAAGGAAACAGTGACACCAGCAGGTGATCCAGGTAATAGCACCGTTCCTGACACAAACAGATAAGTCGCCACTACAAACAATGTACTTTGTGTTACATGGTGAAATAAGGGGACAAGCCATTCCCCACACTAACCCAGTATCGAGTGGGTGTAATTTATACAAATTAAATCCAATATAAGTTCATTAGCATAATTTCAACATATTGGAAATCTATATAATAATGGGGTAATATAGACACATTGATATCTGATGATTAAATTGAGTAGATACAGTACCTGCCAGAATATTCTTAGGTTTCAATTAAATTTAGGTGGGGGATAGATCCTCAAAAGGTTTAGTGATAAAAATAGGTCATTTGGTAAAGAGGGGGACAGACTGCTGAGAAACAAGCATCCGCTTGCCTGAGTCCTTGTGCTGTTATTTATAAGCCACATCTGTGCCCCAGTTTACCCGCCAAAGGAATGAGCTGACTGGAGTGGTATCTGATATACCCCTCCCGACACGCCTAGTGGGATTACGCTGTGGAGTGACGTGGACGCCACAGAAAATGCCCAATGGAGCCCTTGGGCTGTGACGTCCCGTGTGGCGGGTGCATGTTGAATGAGCAACATCTCTCTTTGATCCCTTCACATGTTTTTAAATGTACACAGGTACATACAAAAGCTGGAAGAAGTGATCTGGTAAGTATAACATGTACTTATACTTCAGAAAAAAATTCTGCATACATTAAACAAATGAAGGATACAAGTGTGAATGTAGCCTAAGAAAAGGTTAAGCATGACCTCAAAGCCCAACTGTAAATTCCTTTTAAACAAGCTAAATACATTCTATGTATTTTAAAACAAAGGGTGTTTCGGTCTTACAGGTGTAGTGGAGTGCCCCTTTACTCATCATGCTTAGATGCAAGCGCATGTCTCTTTAACCAAAATTCCCACAACTCCTTGGGTTCCTGGACAGGATAAGATTCTCTTCTTCTGCTTCTCTGCAGCTCAGAGAGGCCACAGCTGATGAGGAACTGTAGCTTGGAAAATTATCTGTAACCATGTGAGTGACCCTCCACTGTCAGAATGGGGCATGTGGGCAGCCAGTCAGAAGCCTAATAGCACATAACTTCCTTGAAAGACTTAGATACTGTGGGGAACCCATTTCTAAGATCTACTAGAGTACTCCAGCTTCAGTGGGATGGCCCTTTGCATGAGTCCTGCCAGCTGTTCAGCTGTAATATCATAGTTACCTTGGACATCACTGAGAAGGATGCTGTTTATAAGGATAATCACAATCACAAGATAATCACTGACAATCACAAGATAATCACTGTTATAGTGTCTTATGCCCAGTACACATGGTCGGAAAATCCGACCACAAAATCCATCGGATTTTTTCCGACGGATTTTGTCCGACACTGGTGTTGCATACACACGGTCGGACAAAGTTGTCAGAAAATCCGATCATTCTGAACGTGGTGACGTTTGTTGCCTACGACGGGACT
This sequence comes from Lithobates sylvaticus, assembly GCA_028564925.1. Classification (NCBI taxonomy): domain Eukaryota; kingdom Metazoa; phylum Chordata; class Amphibia; order Anura; family Ranidae; genus Lithobates; species Lithobates sylvaticus. Next base: position 136,875,336 of record CM053028.1, on the reverse strand, counting down.
ACATAGAGGCTAGTAGCCAATAGCTTTGGTCTTGTAATGTGATCTGAGCATGCATGGCACTTTGTCCGTCAGAATTCGCTACACACGATCGGAAAAAGTCCGATAGGACTTTGTTGTCGGAAAATTTGAGAGCAGGAGATAAAACTTTGTCCGTCGGAAAATCCGACGGAAAAAGTCCGATGGAGCCTACACACGGTCGGAATTTCCGACAACATTGTCCGATAGGACATTTTCCGTCGGAAAATCCGACCGTGTGTACGGGGCATTATAGACACTGATTCTCAGCTAGACTCTTTGTTATAGAGTCTGATAGAAAGGATAATATGCTGCCACCTGTTATCCTGATTGAGCCACAGAAATATCACTATAAACAGTGTATGCATGATCTCTGCCATCTTGAACCTGTTTTGTGTTGTTGGGAAATATTTGCAATAATGAACATTATAATCCTCCCAGTCTGCTACTTTTGACATACCAGTAGATCGTAATAGAGTATTCCTGCGCTACCGTGGAGAGGGGAGGGTAAGGGATGGGAGGGAGGGACTGACTGTAGGGGGACTGCTGCAAGCACCGAATGTAGGTCAAACCGTACCTACCAAACAAGTTATAGAAAGGTAGGGGTGATGCTGCGCTGTTCCCCAGGGGAAGTTATTAGATCTAGCACAAGGTGGCAGTATTGGGGTAAAGACGTAAACCCCTAATATAAGCAATGGTGAGAGACAATGGTAGTGACTAGTCTACCTGTTGGATCCAAACTCTAAGTTAGAGGTAAATAATTCCTAGTGGTAAGCGGAATGTACTGCGATCAACAAATATTGTAATAATAGTGGTTGCCGATAAATAAATAAAGAATAAATATGTAAAAGTGCAAGAGTGTTAAAATAACTAATAGCACATACATATAATAGCTAGTAAAACATCATAAATATGAATCATAGATAATAAAATATATATAAAAATATTAAGTGAACATATGGTATAGATAAATATAAAGTATAAAGTGCATCGTAAATAGTGCAGAGAATGAATATATAACCGTGAAGTGTTGGTATATATAATAACACTGACAATGCAATACAGTGTAGATATAGACAATAGTTGATATCACAATCTGAAAAATGTGATAGTAAGTGAACAGCAGTAAGTGCAGGGACTAAGATGCACTGACAAAAATGATTAAACGGTGAATATAGGTGCACAACGAAATATAAGTGCAGGTAGTGGAGCACAAATGGAGCTAGTCTGCTTGACTAGAAAGATTTATACATATATATATATGCAAAAAAACTGAATTACAAAAAAAAACGCAGAATGCGATTAAACAGAAAATAATGCAAATGAAAATGCACAAAGATATTCTGCTACAGAACAGCATGGCTGAAAGCAAATATCCGTAAAGGAGTAAATGTGATCAAAATCAAGTAGCAGACTAAGCTGCATGCACATGAGTCTGTGATATAAAGAAATAGTCCTTGACAGTTTTATAACTGTAATTATAATATCTCCTGGTAAAAGTTATGTGATCCTTATACAGAGGTGGTGTTCGTGCAGTGAAGTGTCATAAAATAGTGGGAGGCATTCCTCTTCGTGCGGGCACACTATGGTAAGCAATGGACCCTTACCTTGCGGTAAAGGGTTAACCACATAGAAATAGTGATATGGGTTCTGCTGTCTTCTTCCTCTAGCGTGCTGGTCTGCCTGGGAGGGTGCGTGTTTCCTTCTTCCTTACCCTGGCTCCTGGTATATCTAGCCTTATCTCTCTCGGCAATCGCCGGAGTGGTAGGTGAGAAATAAATGAAGGGGGAGCCGTATAGTGTAGTATTGTTTTAGCAGTAGCTTGGTAAACAGTTTATTAGAGCATTAAAAATAGAAACTCACAGTAAAACTCACAAGTAAATAAAAAAATTTTGCTTATCTCCAACGAGCGCCGTGCTCGTTTCCTTTTTAGGTATGAATGCCTCTCCGTTTCCCTCCCCTGATGAAGTCACGTGACGTGACGCCACATGTAGGGACACGGTATGAAATTTGGGGGGACCCCTACACAATTTTTTTTTTTAATTTTGGTTCTGGGTTCCCCTTAATATTTCTTTAAGACCCAAAGGGCCTTGTAATGGATGTGCTGTGGGGGAATCCCATGCCGTTTTTATCAATGACTTTTATCTGTATTGTCGAGACCTGACAATTCATTATAGCCGCGAGTAGTTTTAAATTACTTTTTTTTCTTTAGAAATGTAATTTTGCTCTTGGACTGTTCTAAACACGGGAAACATGCGCCACTTTACAGGCATACTATAGACACCCCCAGGTACGAAATTTAAAGGAATATTTCACCTTTATTGTTTCACTTTAAGCATTATTAAAAATAACTGCTATCGCATTGATACATGTCCCCTGAGGCAGGACACATGTCCCCAAACACTTTTTAGGACATTAACTTGCATATAAGCCTTTAAAATTAGCACTTTAGATTATTCATGTTCATGTCCCATAGACTTTAACGGTGTTCACATGTTCGAACAAATTTTTTGCCTGTTCGCATGTTCTGCTGTGAACCAAACCGGGGGGTGTTACTGCATTATGTATGTGATTAAGTATTAAATCTAGTTGTGGTTTTCCACCTATTTGTTTTTTGTGCTATACTGAGTGGTGTGCTGCAGTCAGAAAAACAACAAACTATCTTTGCAGTTAGGTGAGCTGTGAAAAATAATGATATACAGGTGGACTGCGCTGACCACTATATTTCTATATAGTTCTATGCCACTCCTAGTGTGAAAGTGCTAATTACACCATATAAGCAGACTGCTTGAGCAGACCTGCTAATTTACTAATACAAAAAATGATAAAAAATATAATCAATGAAAAAAAAAGTGTGGTTATGCCCCATATGACATTATGTAAAACCTACTATAATGCCGCGTACACACGGTCGGAATTCTCGTTGGAAAAAAAGCTCTGATGGTTTTCCCGTCAGAATTACGACGGAATTTCGATCAAACTGTCTTGCCTACACACGGTCACACCAAATTCCAATGGTCAATAACACCACGGCATACAACACGTTCGACTGCACTATAAAAGGGAAGTTTAATGCTTCTGAGCATGCGTCAAATTGTTTCCGAGCATTTGCTTGTCGGAATTGCATACACACAATTGGAAAATCCGATAGAAAGGTTTTCCGTCGGAAAAATGAAGAACAGGTTCTCAATCCAAAGTCTGTCGGAAATTCCGACAGAAAAAAAAACCATGGGCATACACACGGTCGGAAAATCCGATGAAAAGCTCCCATCAGACTGTTTCTATCGGAAATTCGGGGCGTGTGTACGCGGCATAAGAGATACCAAACACCAATGTGTACAATGAACCAAAATGTAAAATCAAAACAACATATTAGCATATGTCAATAAAAAGGTGCATCATAAAAATCTAAAGAAATGTGCATCAAAATAAATTAAATTAAAATAAGCATAACAAAAAAAATTATCTTTTATATAAGATAATGTCCAAATATTTGATGCTACACAATGTGTGACGCCCCAAAGTAACAGATGCTACACAGTATATGACACCACAGTGAATATTGGGTTTTCTTATCCTGCTGTTTAAAAATCACCCTGCTAGTGATTCCACCACCACTTATGAATTGGCCACTCACCAGAAGCCAGTGAGTTTGCGCTTTCAGTTAATTGATTGGATAACCACTCCTAAATCTGGATGCCTCGGTTCCCTGTTCCAATAGTATGGTTTAGGCAGGATGGAAATATCACTCTCAGAAAAAAATATAGATTGCCATCATGGTGTAGTAAGTCTAAACTTTTATTTAAAATCAGTAAAAAATCAACATTGCACTCACATAATGTTGTGCCTTGAGCCGGCACTAAGCTGCTCCAGTCGTGTGTGTGGGGTTCACTGTGTTATCATTCGTTCCCCTATTTCCTTCCGTGCACTCCAAGCCTCACTCCCGTTTAGACCGGAAATGGTGTCACGAAACTCCCAGCAGCCTCTACGCGTTTCGCAAACAATGATTGCGTCATCAGGAAGCTGCTGAGATAATGCACTGTCTATCTTATATACTGCCAGTCCCTGCCCGTTCCTTGAAGTTATTGGTCGGCTGCGTCCCGCCGGAAGCATTGAAACTGCCATTTTGGCTATGGGCTGCCATCATAGCTTACTGTTTGTTTATTCCCTTTGCTTTCTGGATGTTATAATTCTACCTGGGTTGCGACAGATCAATACCCTCTCATTCCCCCTTTGTATACGAGCTGCCCTAATTGTTAGCCCCTATGGAGTTATATTTCTCAAAACATATTTTCTCTTAGCTCAAATTCTTTCCTTTCACCCTGGGTGTCCCGGAGGTATAAATTATCAGCATTTGGTGCCCCCATAATGTCCTATGTTTGATCTCTATTGGTGGAAGGGTTTCCCCACTCACACAGCTGGATCGCTTTTACATTATTGTGATTAAAAACATAAAAAAATTTATACAAAAATATATTATCCTTTTCCCCATATATACCATAAAAAAATATATAATTCACAGAAATCACTTTCCATAAAAAAAAATATATTATTTCCCATAAAAATATATGTATGTATGTATGTACACTCTGCATTCCCCTCTTTTTGGTTCATAGAGCGATCACTGTAGCACATATTCCCACCTTCACATTTCTTATCAAAAAAGAAATATGTGATTAAAAATAAGAAAATAAAAATAAAAATAATAAAAATGTAATTAAATAAGAATAAAAATAAAATTAAAAATTAAAAAAATATAGAAATAAATATAAATAAAACAAAAAAAAAAAAAAATATATATATAAAAAATAATATATATATATATATATATATATATATATATATAAAAATGAAACGAAAAATAAATAAATAAATAAAAATAAATAGAAATGTGATTTAAAGTGGAAATGCGAAAATGGAAACACATCAGTAATCCTCTATGAAACAATTTACATCAAGTTTCACATTTAGCCCCTGCGGTCTCATTGTATCTAATTTAAATATCCAATGCGTTTCATTACGTGATATTTCTCGTTTTAAATTCAGGTTCCTCTAGTTTTGTTCTACTCTATTAATGGCAAAAAACTTTAGATGTCTTGCATCTCGTTTATGTACATCTCTAAAATGTCTTGAAACACTGTGATGTTTATATCCCTTTTTAATGTTTCTAATATGTTCACCTATGCGGACTGATAATGCCCTAGTGGTTCTTCCCGCGTACTGTAGCCCACAGCTACACTCCATTATGTAAGTGACGTGGGTGCTCTGACATGTGATCAGTTTATCAATCTTAAATTAACGTTTAGTTGAATGGGATTGGAATTCCAGGGTTTTTCTTGATTCTTTGTTTGTGAGCCTACAAGGTTTGCATTTGCCACACCCCGAAAGAAATCCCTAATTCTTCTAGCCCTTCTGTAGATGAATGTTGGTCTAATTGGGAGTATTTTACTTAATTGTGAGTCAATGCGGAAAATGGGCCCTCTAGGGTTTTATTTTGTTTGTTGAAACCTGTTATGAACGGTACCTTATTGTTCTTACTATGTATTTTGTTTTGTTTATTTTGCAACATGGCCTCTCTATTCATACCACCTATTTCCTCCCTAGTCACCTCTAGTTCCCCCTGGTGGTAACCTTTGTCCACAAATCTCTCAATCAGGATATCTGTTTGTTTATAATAATCCTCCATTAGGTCGCAGTTGCGCCTGATCCTAATGAATTGCTTCTTGGGGGTGGCTTTTTTCCACTGCGGGTGATGGCAGCTACTGAACGGTATATACCCATTTCGGTCGGTCTCTTTAAAGTACGTTCTGGTTTGGAGAGAGTGACCCCTCTTAAATATTTCAAAATCCAGAAAGTTGATGGTATCTTTATTTGTGTTTACCGTAAATTTTATGCCATAATGGTTATCACCAGTATGGTGTACAAATGTGTCCAATTCTTCCTGGCTTCCTTCCCATACGATCAAAATATAGTCTATGAATCGTTTATAAGTCAAAATTTGTGGCCACCATTTTCCGAATATCTCCTCTTCCTCCCATCTATTCAGGAAAATGTTGGCCACACTTGGGGCATACTTGTTCCCCATTCCTACCCCCTTTATTTGTTCATAACATTTATGCTGGTGCCACAAAAAATTGTTGCCCATGGCCATTCTCAAACCCTCTTGTATAAATCACCTTTGTTTTAGTTTGAGGTGTGATAGGTGTTTCATGGACCATGCGACTGCTGCCAGTGCATCCGATTGTTTGATATTGGTGTATAAAGATTCCACATCTATTGTCACCAACAGTGTGGAATCATTCACCTTTAATTCTTTTAATCGTTTGATGACATCTGTGCTATCCCTGCCAGTGGCTGTAAAAACACGTCAAGATATTCTCCTAATCTCAAATATACCGACCCAATCCCACTAATAATGGGTCTGCCTGGTGGTTTGGTTTTATTTCTGTGGACTTTGGGTACCTGATATATAATGGGCACCCTAGGTGCCTCTGGTAATAGGTACCTTCCTTCCCTTTTTGTTCAATATTTTATCCGCAATGCCCTTATCCAAATATTGTTTTAGTTTAATTTTAAATTCTCTATTAGGGTTCTTTTTAATAATTGATATGTGGTCTCATCCTTCACTAATCTCTCTAGTTCCAGCTCATAATCTTTTTTAGTTAAAACCACTAGCCCCCCTCCCTTGTCCGCTTGTCTAATTACTATGTTTTTCCGTTTCTCTAACTTTCTTATTCCCTGCCATGTTCTATCCATTTTTTTTGGTACATCTGGTTTTATATTCTTAATTTCTTTTTCCATCATTCTTTGAATACCTCTATATGGTGATTTGCATTGGATTTTGGGTTAAATGTGGATTTTTTTTTTCAATTGGCTATGTAAGTATACTGTACTATTCGTTTGTGAAACTGTCTCCCCCTTTTCCAGGAAATGCTTTTTCAAATTAATTGAGGTCAGATGGTAGAATGTGTCCAATAAAGGGGGTTTGAAAATCTGTCAACCCCCACTCTATATTCGCCTACTTTCTTGACAGTGATTTGACAGAGTGTGTTGGAGTTTGCTAGGGACAGCTGACAGAGCTCTTTCAGGAACAGGTAATGACTGCTGCTGTACAGTGCTACCTATCTACAGAACTATACAGTGCTATATGTAGTGCTGTATATTGCCACTGCCACATTACAGTTGGATTCCAATGTGGTTGGGTAAAGAGTGTTAAGTGTACCCCCGGTATGTTCGCTTTTGAATTTCACATTTGTATTTAATTTATGAATGATTTATAAATTATTTGTATATTAGAATTTTAATTCCTTGATTAGTAGTCGATATTGACCAGGTTATACAATACAGGCCTGATCACGGATGTGGAAATACGGGGCAATTTAGAAAACAGCGATCACAGGTCAATTGGCTTCAGTATAAATAACACATATAACATAAGGGGAATACAAAGACACTGAATTTCAAAAGAGCCAACTTCCCTAAACTACAAACCTTACTAGAAGGCATAAATTGGGATAAAATCTTAGGAACAAATAACACAGAGGAGAGATGGGTTTGCTTTAAGAGCATATTAATTAAGGGCATTAGCCAATGCATCCCATTGGACAATAAATTTAAAAAGAGCAAAAGTCCTGGATGGCTTAACTCCAATGTAAAAATGCATATAAAAGCAAAGGCCTTCAAAAAATACAAGTTTGAGGAATCATGATCAGCATTCAGACTTTATAAAGAATGCAACAAGAAATGTAAGGGTGCAATTAGGACAGCTAAGATAGAACACGAAAGACACATATAGAAGGAAAGCAAAAAAAAATCCCAAGAAATTCTTTACGTATGTAAACAGTAAAAAAAAAGGAGGACAGGCCATATTGGCCCCATAAAGACTGAGGAAGGACATCTTGTTACAAAGGATGGGGAGATGGCAAAGGTATTGAATTTATTCTTCTCCTCAGTCTTCACAAGAGAATTGGGAGGCTTCAGTAACCAAAACTGCAGTGTTTATCCTCATGACACATCACAGGAAGCACCTCCATGGTTAACAGAGGACAGAATTAAAATTAGACTTGCGAAACTTAACATTAATAAATCATCGGGACCAGATGGCTTGCACCCGAGGGTACTTAGGGAACTCAGTCAAGTAATTGCCAGACCGCTGTTCCTGATTTTTACTGACTGTCTGACTGAACTCCAGTTCTGGGCACCAGTCCTCAGAAAGGATGTACTAGAAATGGAGCGAGTACAAAGAAGGGCAACAAAGCTAAAAAAAAGGTCTGGAGGATATTAGTTATGAGGAAAGGTTGCAAGCACTGAACTTATTCTCTCTTGAGAAGAGATGCTTGAGAGGGGATATGATTTCAATTTACAAATACCGTACTGGTGACTAGGGATAAAAGACACGTGGACACGTGGCCACTCATTAAAATTTTGAAGAAAAGAGGTTTAACCTTAAACTACGTAGAGGGTTCATTACTGTAAGAGCAGCAAGGATGTGGAATTCCCTCCCACAGGCGGTGGTATTAGCGGGGAGCATCAATAGTTTCAAAAAACTATTAGATAAGCACCTAAACGGCCAAAACATACAGGGATATACAATGTAATATTGACATATAATCACACACATAGGTTGGACTTGATGGACTTGTGTCCTTTTTTAACCTCATCTACTATGTAACTATGTACAGTAACTATGTATAGACGAGTAAAGTTTTTCTTCATTGCCATTATTGTAATATACTCATTTATACTGGCTTAACTGCTTCAGCCCCGGAAGATTTTCCCCCTTCCTGACCAGTGCACTTTTTGTGTGGTCGTGCGACATTGCACCCAAACAAAATTAACATCCTTTTTTTTCCCACAAATAGGAATTTCTTTTGGTGATATTTGATCACCTTTGCGGTTTTTATTTTTTGCGCTATAAACAAAAAAAGCAATTTTTTACTTTTTGCTATAATAAATATCCCCCAAATAGATATAAAAAAAATGTTTTCGTCAGTTTATACCAATACGTATTCTTCTACATATTTTTGTTAAAAAAATTTGCAATAAGCGTATATTGATTGGTTTGTACAAAAGTTATAGTGTCTAGAAAATAGGGGATAGTTTTATGGCCTTTTTATTATTATTATTTATTTACTAGTAATTGCGGCGATCTGCGATTTTTATTGCGACATTATGGCGGACATGTCGGAAAATTTTGACAAATTTTTGGGACCATTGGCATTTTTACAGCGATCAGTGCTATAAAAAATGCATTGATTACTGTAAAAATTTCACTGGCAGGGAAGGGGTTAATACTAGGGGGCGATCAAGGGGTTAATGTGTTCCCTAGTGTGTGTTCTAACTGAAGGAGGGAGGGAACTGTGTAGGGGAAGAGATAGATCGCTGTTCATACTCTGTATGAACAGACGATCTGTCACTTCTCCCCTCAGAGAACTGAAAACTGTGTGTTTACACACACAGATCCTGGTTTTCCATGTGCCCAGAGCGATCGCAGGAGCCCGGCGGTGATCGCGACCACCGGGCACTCGCATCGGCTCCGTGGCCACAGGGTGAAGCGATGTAACACAATGTCATTTTGACCAGTCGTGCCATTCTGCCACAGTACAACTGTGGCGGCTGGTCGGCAAGTGGTTAAACATGTTTATAGAGGAGTAAACATGTTTATTTAAGTAAATTAGTGCACTCAATTGAAACATTTTCTATTTTTATTTTACTGCTCTGTACTCAGTGCTGTATTACTGATCTTTACTCAGCTGTGTGCAATGTCCCATAGACCAGAATGCATCTCATTTCAGATCAGTAAAAAAATCAGCATTTTTTTATTCCTGTGCAAGAGGCCTAACAAAAGGAGTTAAAAATGTTACGTGTCATGAGCAAGCAGATAAAGAACTCAGTTTTTAAATCTATATATTAATTGTTATTATTATTATCACTACAAGTTATTATAAGTGCAACAAAAAATGGTAACTGACTTTTGTGTTCTTTGCTGTCCTTTTCTAAGCAAAACTGTGATGAATGAGCTTTATATAAACGGAAAGGCTAAAATCTATGTTCTCCCTCACTAGGCTATCATTAATAACATATATATCTTCTATAAAACTTCTAATATGAAATATACAGTACACTTTGCAGCTACTGAGCCCATTTTTCTAATAGGTAGTTGTGCGTAGCAGATAACCCTGATAATCTTGAACTGCAGCACAACATGCTAAAGTGAATTTCTACAGACTGAATAAAAGCACTACTAAATGAATACTTTTCAAGTATAATCATAAAGCACTTTGAAGCTAAAATGGACTATTAAATCCAGGTTGCTGTTAACATTTGTAGATATGTTCAGTTAGACCAAGATTTTAATGCAATTCTAAAAAGGAGTGAGGAATAAGAAAAAAAATGAATGCTTATAACATCATTAACCTCATGCTAACACTATTATTTTAAAATGTTGAATCATTTACATAGAACACAATTAAGATTCAAGAGCTAGAACTAACTGCACAATAACCAACAGTGAGTATGAAAAGCATATAATTCTAACTATAATTTTTGACAGAAATAATTCATCAAATCATTTATTTACTTTTTCACAAATCTGTCTTTCTTATGTACACGCAAATGATTAAAGCTGGAATATTCCTAGAATATGAGAATGCCTTTAACATAAATTTTTTTTAGAAACAGAGAAGTGATTTTTACAAAAAAAGACCATGTAGTCCATTGTGTCTGGCCCCTTTTTTTTTAAATTTATGCATGTATATGTTTTTATCCTTTAGTCTCCAGAAATCCTGAAAATGAACGGTCTTTTCTAGAACCAATAAGTCTTTTTTTTCTCTCTTTTATAGATCTTTCTCCAAGAATCATAACTTCCTCATGATAAGGGGGGTCAGGGTGATTTTGATGTACTTGTTCATAAAATATTGTTTAATATTTACATTTAAAAACTATGCTTTAAACCAACAAAATAGCTACTATGCAAGTCCTGACTTCCATTCATAGTTACATAGTTAGTAAGGTAGACACCACCCTGAGTGTCTACAATTATCCCTATCCCTGTACATTGTGTCTCATTAAGATGTTAATCTATTATATCATTATTTATTTAAGGTAACCATATAGTGCTGTCAATTTCTGCAGTGCTCCACACATACATTGCACACTCACATCGGTCCCTACCCTCAAGGAGCCCACAAGCCAATGTCCCCAACTCACATTCTTATACTAGGGACAATTTCGGACAGAAGCCAATTAGCATGTCTTTGGAGCGTGGGATGAAACTGGAGTACATGGAGGAAATCCATGCAGGCACAGGGAGAACATGGAAACTCAAGGAAGGTAGTGGTTGGGATTTGAACTAGAGCTAGAGTGCTACCCACTACATCACTGAGCGGCTCCCTATTTGCCATTAGTCAGTGAATCCGCTCTTCTCATTTGGGGATCCATAAACAATCTTTCATGGGGAGGGAGGATTAGGAGGAGGGTAGGGTAGAAGTGGTAGGGGTGGAGTTTTCTTCATACCATGTCCTTTAGGGACAAAAGAGGAAAGGGCAATCAGCAGCCTGGTTTCAACAGTAGAGGCCAATACTCTGCAGTAGAAGCAAATTCATACCAGTAGTGCCACATTTTTCCGAATTGATGTCATTCATTGGGTGGCACAGTGGTGTAGTGGGTAGCACTCTCACCTTGTAGTAAAAAGGTCACTGGTTCAAATCCCAACCACAACATTACCTGCCTGGAGTTTGCATGTTCTCTCTGTGCCTGTGTGGGTTTCCTCCCACAGTCCAAAGACATGATGGTAGGTTAATAGTCTTCTGTCCAAAATTGGCCCTAGTATATCAATGTGAGTTGGGGACCTTGGAGTGTTGGCTCCTTGAGGGTAAGGACCGATGTGAGTGTGCAATGTATGTGTGGAGCACTGTGGAAATTGACAGCGCTATATGGGTACCTTAAATAAAATAATGATATAATAGATGAGCATCCTAATGACACACAATGTACAGGGATAGGGACAATTGTAGACACTCACTCAGGTTGGACTGGTGTCTTTATTCAACCTTACTAACTATGTAACTATGAATATTGGTAATTGTCTGTGAGGAAATACATAAGCCTGAATTGCTCTAAGCATAGAGAGAGAACAACTGGTTTTGATAGGTGGGGGCAAATTTGGGTTTACCTGCCATTAGAAGCTTGCCTAAGGGTTCTTGAGGATGGGGTGATAAGCTTATTAGGGAAATTGCATTTATTAGAGGGTTATGGATATTGGGTGCCAGAAATTGCCAAGATACTACTCCTGGTAGGGTAGTTGTTTATTCTTGTTTCAGAGAATCCAACTTTTTCAGGGTGGTTTATAGAGATGGGCCAAACACTCCCCGAAAAGAGAAAAAGTCCTGACTTGAACAGCAAACCCTATTAAAGTCTATGGGATCCAAAAGGTGAAAAATCAAAAGTCCCTATTTTGAAGGCTTATATGCAAGTGTAGTGGCCATAACCCCTTGAGGGGCGGCCTTGACTTTTGGGCTTACCAGTTACCACCTCTTGGCTTGTCGGTGAATGTCCAGGGGTTCCCAGGGTTAGTACCCAACAACTTTGGATGCTGACAAATAAAAGTCCTTTTTAAGGTTTTTATTCTGCAGTGGTAACATCCAACATGACACAGTCTCAGATAGGAATAGAGGGCAAGGGTGAAGAAACTCAGGCACCTTGAACTGCTGACATCCACGGAATGTCTCTAATCGACCCAGAGAGTTGCCACTGGCAGCTGGGTACTTCAATGCCAGATATTGTGTCCTGGTATGGTTCAGGAGGTAGCACACTCGCTTGTTCCCCCCCTTTCATGGCCTGCCAGACTGTGATCTCAGGTAAGGTCTGGTATGGATTTGTGGGGGGACCCCATACAGTTTATTTTTTATTTTTGCATGGACTGGTGGACACTTTTTTATTGCCAGCAATAGTTACATAGTTAGGATGAAAAAAAGACACAAGTCCATCCAATCACAAAGCACTGTTTTTTTTTTTTCCAGCTGTCAGCGGGAAAGCCCATTGACAGCTGATGGCTCATCAGTTGTTAAGAACGTGATGGCCGGCTTCCCAACTCCACTCCTTAACAACCAGCTATTTACTGCACCCTGATTGGGCAACGCTTTGCCCAATTAGAGCTTAGAATACACTGCATAGTGAGAAGTGCATTGCGGGGCGTTCGGAGGGGCAAAAACCCACCACATGACCTGCAAATTTGGGAGTTGACCAATCGATTGAGCAGGCGATTTTCAAGCCAAACTTTTGCTCAGCCCAAACCATTCCCCCAACTCTACTGGTTTACTCTAAATAAAACCTGGAAACCCTGTCCCTCTCTTTGAGGGAGTTAAGAACTGTGAGATTGTTACATTGCAATGTAGCATGGTTTGGATACCCACAGGATCTCCCTGTACTCCCTTCATAAAGGATTTGTATAGGGATGTTCTTTAACTACTTCACACCCGGCCACTGCACATAAAAGGCCAGGTGGGTACTTCCTCCTGAGTGGATGTTCCTGAATGTCCCTCAGAAGGAGCGGGATCGTGCGGCTGCGCGATTGCGATACACTTGCAGGAGCAGGAGGGCTCTGTGATTGGCCCTCCTGATCACATGATGGCTGTGTCCAATCACAGCTATCATGTGATGTAAATAGAGAGCTGGTTTCTAGGCGACCGTATCTCCTTCTCCTCACACAGCTTTTTACACACTGATCACCGGGCTAGTGTCCCCAAAACAATATCACCAAACAGTGTCCCAACACAGTAAAAACACCTGTCCCACATATGTCCCAGTAAAACCATCTGCCCCAGTGATCATCTACGCACATCTGTCCATGATTACACAAACCAATTATTATACACTTATCAGGATTTTTTTTACCAAAGACATGTAGCAGAATATATTTTGGCCTACATTTATGATGAAATTAGATTTTATTGTATTTCTTTTAAAACAAAAAATAAAAAAACAAGTGGTGAATAAATACCACCAAAATAAAGCTCTATTTGTGTGAACAAAATAATAAAAAATGATAAAAATGATAAAACATTTAATTTCAGTACAATTTAGCATGACGTGTGATTGTCATTCAAAGTGTGAGAGCACTGAAAGCTGGAAATTGGTCTGGGAAGGAAGGGGATGAAAGTGCCCAGTATTGAAGTAGTTAAAAAAGTACAGTAGGGGGAGGAGTATGTTAATTTTAAGAATAGTTTTTTCTGCCAAAGCAGAAGCAATATTCCTTGCTCCAATGTTCAAGGTTTTTGTAGATGCTACTTAAAAAGAGTGGGACGTTGGACCTGAACATACAGTAGATACATAGTTACACAATTACATAGTTAATCTAGTTGAAAAAAAAAGAAATTCCATCCGGTTCAGAATAGAGGACTGAATCTATTCCCTCTTGAGAAGAGGAGATTAACCACTTGCTTACTGGGCACTTAAACACCCTTCCTGCCCAGACCAATTTTCAGCTTTCGGTGCTCTCACATTTTGAATGACAATTACTCAGTCATGCAATACTGTACCCAAATGAATTTTTTGTCTTTTTTTTTCCCACAAATAGAGCTTTCTTTTGGTGGTATTTGATCACTCTGGGTTTTTTATTTTTTGCGCTATAAATAAAGAACCGAAAAATTTTCTTTGTTTCTGTGATAAAATTTAGCAAATTATAAATTTTTCTTCATAAATTTTGGCCACAATTTATACTGCTACATATCTTTGGTAAAAATAACCCAAATTAGTGGATATTATTTGGTCTTTGTGAAAGTTACAGACTCTACAAGCTGTGGTGCGAATTATACAAAATTGATCACACCTGATGCACTGGTGACCTTTCTCATTTCTTGTGACCCGAACAAGCCAGGAAAGTACAAATACCCCCTAAATGACCCCTTTTTTGAAAGTAGACATTCCAAGGTATTTAGTAAGAGGCATGGTGAGCTTTTTGATGTTGTCATTTTTTCCCCACAATTCTTTGCAAAATGAATTATTTTTTTATTTTTTATTTTTTGTCCACAAAATTGTCATTTTAATAGGTTATTTCTCTCACATGACATGTGTATACCACAAATGACACCCCAAAAAAAATTCTGCTACTCCTCCTGAGTATTACGATACCACATGTGTGGGACTTTTACACAGCCTGGCCACTTAGAGAGGCCCAACATGCAGGGAGCGCCATCACGTGTTCTAGGAGCATAAATGACACATCTAACTTGTTGACTACCTATTACACTTTTGAAGGCCCTGGAGCACCAGGACAATGACACGTGACACTGACGTGGCACTGATGACAGGTGGCACTAATACGGGGCACTGATGACACGTGACACTGATGACAGATGGCACTAATACGGGGCACTGATGACACGTGTCACTGACAGATGGCACTAATATGTGGCACTGGTGACAGATGGCACTTATACGTGGCACTGATATCATGTGGTACTAATACGTGGCACTGATGAGAGATGGCACTAATATGTGGCACTGATGACAGATGGCACCAATACGTGGCACTGATGAAACGTGACACTGATGACAGATGACACTGATACGTGGCATTGATGACACGTGACACTGATAACAGATGGCACGTGACACTGACAGGTGGCACTGATGACAGATGGCACTGATACGTTGCACTGATGACAGATGGCACTAATATGTGGCACTGATGACCAGTGATGTAAGTAACTGAGTTAAAATAAACGGAGTTACTTTAGAGGGTAACGAGTAATCTAACTGATTACTTTTCCCCTCATGGTAACTCAGTTCCCATTACTTGGGCGGCATTACCCCAATTACATCTACCGCCACTAGATGGCAGTAGTGTAATTCCGGTGTCCTGCCGAAAAAGTTCCCCTGCCGGATAAGGACCCCCTGTACTGCTCAGGCGCAGCGCTTGCGCAGTGCAAAGGACTACAGAGCTTATGAAAATTGCCGAATCTAAAGAGCTCTGAGTGAACTCTACACCGCGCAGGTGCAGTTAACATGTAATTGTACGAGGCGATGCCGCACGCTCTCGATGCTCGTGCTACTCTGCAAGGGGTGTCTATCGTGTAACTAAGGGGCGGGTCTAGTATTACTGTAACCAAGGTGTGCATTTATTATTGTTATATATCGAGCTCTGTCCATTAACCACTACGCGCCATAGCTGAAAGATGGCTGCAGCGCAGACGCTCCCTGCCGGGAGGACGTCCTGGACGTCCTCCTGTTTACTTCCCTAATGCGCGCTCCTGAGAGCGCGCATCGGGGAAGTTCTGTGCTGGCCGTGTCCGTGTCACGTGCCATCTGTTATCAGTGGCACGTATCATCAGTGCCACGTATCAGTGCCATCTATCATTAGTGTCACGTGTCATCAGTGCCACGTATCGGTGCCATCTGTCATCAGTGCCACGTATTAGTGCCATCTCTCATCAGTGCCACGTATTAGTGCCACATGATATCAGTGCCACGTATAAGTGCCATCTGTCAGCAGTGCCACATATTAGTGCCATCTGTCAGTTTCACGTGTCATCAGTGGCCCCGTATTAGTGCCATCTGTCATCAGTGTCACGTGTCATCAGTGTCCCGTATTAGTGCCATCTGTCATCAGTGCCACATCAGTGTCACGTGTCATCAGTGCCACCTGTCATCAGTGCCACGTCAGTGTCACGTGTCATTGTCCTGGTGCTCCAGGGCCTATAAAAGTGTACTAGGTAGTCAACAATTTAGATGTGTAATTTATGCTCCTAGAACACTTGATGGCACTCCCTGTATTTTTGGCCTCTATAAGTGGCCAGGCTGTGTAAAAGTCCCACATATGTGGTATCGTAATACTCAGGAGGAGTAGCAGAATTTATTTTGGGGTGTCATTTGTGGTATACACATGCTATGCCACAATGACAATTTTGTGGAAAAAAATAAAAAATAAAAAAAGAATTCATTTTGCAAAGAATTGTGGGAAAAAAATCACAACATCAAAAAGCTCACCATGCCTCTTACTAAATACCTTGGAATGTCTACTTTCCAAAAAGGGGTCATTTGGGGGGTATTTGTACTTTCCTGGCTTGTTTGGGTGACAAGAATTGAGATAGGCCACCAGTGCATCAGGTGTGATCAATTTTGTATAATTCGCACCACAGGTGTAGAGTCTGTAACTTTCACAAAGACCAAATAATATCCACTAATTTGAGTTATTTTTACCAAAGATATGTAGCAATATAAATTGTGGCCAAAATTTATGAAGAAAAATTAATAATTTGCTAAATTTTATCACAGAAACAAAGAAAAATGCGTTTTTTTTTGTAAATTTTCGGTCTTTTTTCATTTATAGCGAAAAAAAATAAAAAACCCAGAGGTGATCAAATACCACCAAAAGAAAGCTCTATTTGTGGGAAAAAAAGGACAAAAAAATCATTTGGATTCAGTGTTGCATGACTGAGTAATTGTCATTCAAATTGTGAGAGCACCGAAAGCTGAAAATTGGTCTGGGCAGGAAGGGTGTGTAAGTGCCCAGTAAGCAAGTGGTTAATTAAACATTCGCCCTCTTCTGTAGCCATCCACCCCTTACACAATATAATAATAATAGACCCGCCCCTTACATGATATAATAATAATAGACCTGCCCCTTGCTCACACGCTATAACAGATCTGCCCCTTGGTTAGAGTAATAATAGAGCAGCCCCTTGGTTACACGATATAACAATAATAATAAATGCGCCCCTTACTTACAGTAATACTAGACCCGCCCCTTAGTTACATGTATAGAATATTAAAAAAAAAGTCAGTTACTTTGCTGCATAACTAATTACTTTTCCAATGTAGTAACTGAGTTACTAACGCAATTACTTTTTGGGAGAAGTCATTTGTAACTTAACTAATTACTTTTTTAAAGTAAGATGACCAACACTGCTGATGACACGTGACACTGATATGGCACTGATGACAGATGACACTGACGTGGCACTGATGACACATGGCACTGACGTGGCACTGATGACACGTGGCACTGACATGGCACTGATGACAGATGGCACTAGGGACAAGTGGCACTGGCAAATGGCACTTGGGACAGGTGGCACTGAGAACAGGTGGTACTGGGGACAGGTTGCACTGGGGACAGGTTGCACTGGGAACAGGTTGCAGTGGGACAGATGGCACATTTAGTTTTTTTTTTTTTTTTTACTTACGGCCGCCGGAGCCGTTCATCTCTCTCTCTCCTCACATGTTGTCTGTGTGAGGAGGGAGAGCGGCGCTGAGAGATGATCTCATATGTTTACATATGAGATCATCTCTCATTGGACACGCCAATCGCGCTGTAAAGGCCACTGTGATTGGCCGTTTACAGCGATCTGTGACTGGCTGTGTCCGACGGACACGGCCAGCACAGAACTTCCCCGATGCGCGCTCTCAGGAGCACGCATTAGGGAAGTAAACAGGAGGACGTCCAGGGATATCCTCCCAGCAGAGAGCGTCTTTCGGCTATAGTGCGGGCGCCTAGTGGTTAAGGGGGGACATGAGCAACATGTACAAATACATAGGTGGTCCATATCATGAACTTGGTGTTAAGTTATTCACTTTACCACTTCAGCCCCAGAAGATTTGACTGCTCAATGACCAGGCCATTTTTTGCGATACGGCACTGTGTCGCTTTAACTGACAATTGCGTGGTACCCAAACAAAATTGACATCCTTTTTTACCCACAAATAGAGCTTTCTTTTGGTGGTATTTGATCATTTCTGTGGTTTTTATTTTTTGCTCTATAAACAAAAAAAAACGATAATTTAAAAAAATAAAACACAATATTTTGTATTTTTTGCTATAATAAATATCCCCAATTTTAAAAAAAAAAAAAGTTTTTCTCAGTTTAGGCCAATATGTATTCTTCTACATATTGTTGGTAATAAAAATCGCAATAAGCGTATATTGATTGGTTTGCGCAAATGTTATAGCGTCTACAAAATAGGGAATAGATTTATGGCATTTTTATTATTATTTTTTTACTAGTAATGGCGGTGATCAGCGATTTTTATCGGGACTGAAACATTATGGCAGACAGATCGGACACTTTTGACACATTTTTGGGACCATTGGCACTTATACAGCGATCAGTGCTATAAAAATGCACTGATTACTGTGTAAATGTCACTGGTAGAGAAGGGGTTAACAGTAGGGGGCGATCAAGGGGTTAACTGTGTTACCTAGGGAGGGATTCTAACTGTGGGGGGATGGGACTGCCTGGGTGAGGAGACCAATCGTTGTTCAAACTTAGTATGAACAACAGATTGCTCTCCTCTCCCCTGACAGCATGGAGATCTGTCTGTTTACAATGACAGATCTCCATTCTACCTCTGTGTGGGGCAATCACGGGTGCACGTGCATGGTTCTGGCAAGCTCAGTCGATTGCTTTAAAAAAGGCATGCATTCTTTCCTAAATGTACAAAATATAACTAGGTACTAACATTTATAGGTAAAGTTGATCCAAGGAAAATCCGATTGCCTCTCAGGGGATCAGGAAGGAATTTTTTCCCCTGCTATAGCAAATTGGAGCATGCTTTGCTGGTGTTTTTTGCCTTCCTCTGGCTCAGCTGTGGGTGTAGGTTTGTGTATATAGGATTGTATTTTTATTTTTTTGGTTGAACTTGATGGACTTTTTTCAACCTGACTAACTATGTAACTATGTAACCCACAGAAAAAAAACTAAACGCACACACAAATCAAAACCTCCATATAAACAATCCTATATCCACAGTTGATCCAGGGGAAGGAGAAAAAAAAACAAATAAAGTATAATCCAAATGGGGGAAAAAATCCTTGGCAATCGGATGTTCCCTGGATTATATATATACAGTGGTGTGAAAAAGTGTTTGCCCCCTTCCTCATTTCCTGTTCCTTTGCATGTTTGTCACACTTAAGTGTTTCGGAACATCAAACCAATTTAAACAATAGTCAAGGACAACACAAGTAAACACAAAATGCAATTTGTAAATGAAGGTGTTTATTATTAAAGGTGAAAAAAAATCCAAACCATCATGGCCCTGTGTGAAAAAGTGATTGCCCCCTAAACCTAATAACTGGTTGGGCCACCCTTAGCAGCAACAACTGCAACCAAGCGTTTGCGATAACGTGCAATGAGGCTTTTACAGCGTCCTGGAGGAATTTTGGCCCACTCATCTTTGCAGAATTGTCCTAATTCAGTTACATTAGAGGGTTTTCGAGCATGAACGGCCTTTTTAAGGTCATACCACAACATCTCAATAGGATTCAGGTCAGGACTTTGGCTAGGCCACTCCAAAGTCTTCATTTTGTTTTTCTTCAGCCATTCGGTGGTGGACTTGCTGGTGTGTTTAGGATCATTGTCCTGCTGCAGAACCCAAGTTCGTTTCAGCTTGAGTACACGAACAGATGGTCGGACATTCTCCTTCAGGATCTCTTGGTAGACAGCAGAATTCATAGTTCCTTTTATCACGGCAAGTCTTCCAGGTCCTGAAGCAGCAAAACAGCCCCAGACCATCACACTACCACCACCATATTTTACTGTTGGTATAATGTTCTTTTTCTGAAATGCAGTGTTCCTTCTACGCCAGATATACTTGGACACACACCATCCAAAGAGTTCCACTTTTGTCTCATCGGTCCACAGAATGTTGTCCCAAAAGTCTTGGGGATCATCAAGATGTGTTGTGGAGAAATTGAGACGAGCTTTGATGTTCTTTTTGCTCAGCAGTGGTTTTCTCCTTGGAACTCTGCCATGCAGGCCATTTTTGCCCAGTCTTTTCCTGATGGTGGAGGCATGAACGCTGACCTTAACTGAGGCAAGTGAGGCCTGCAGTTCCTTGGACGTTGTTGTGGGGTCTTTTGTGACCTCTTGGATGAGTCGTTGCTACACTCTTGGGGTAATTTTTGGGCGGCCGGCCACTCCTGGGAAGGTTCACCACTGTTCCATGTCTTCGCCATTTGTGGATAATGGCTCTCACTGTGGTTCGCTGGATTCCCAAAGCTTTGGAAATGGCTTTATAACCCTTTCCAGACTGATAGATCTCAATTACTTTCTTTCTCAATTGTTCCTGAATTTCTTTGGGTCTCGGCATGATGTGTAGCTTTTAAGGATCTTCTGGTGGACCTTACTGTGTCAAGCAGCTCCTATTTAAGTGATGCCTTGATTGTGAACAGGTGTGGCAATAATCAGGCCTGGGTGTGGCTAGAGAAATTGAACTCAGGTGTGGACAACCACAGTTATAGTATGTTTTAACAAGGGGGGCAATCACTTTTTCACACAGGGCCATGATGGTTTGGATTTTTTTTCACCCTTAATAATAAACACCTTCATTTACGAATTGCATTTTGTGTTTACGTATGTTGTCCTTGACTATTGTTTAAATTGGTTTGATGTTCCGAAACACTTAAGTGTGACAAACATGCAAAGGAACAGGAAATGAGGAAGGGGGCAAACACTTTTTCACACCACTGTATATATATATATATATATATTTATTTATTTATTTATTAGTATCCAGTAAAAGTGTGTGCATTTGGAAAAGAATCTAGGTATTTTGTAGAACAATCTACTAAGCTGGTCAGAACCAGCTCTTGAGGGAGTCTATTCCAAATTTTCACAGCTCTTAGGGCTCTTTCACACGGACGGACCGTATGTCCATTTTTCATCCTTCCGTTTTCGAATGAAAAACGGACATACAGGTATCCCTATGGGATAGCGGGTGTCAGCGGATGAGCATCCGCTGACACCCGCTCTCGTCCGTGCCCGCTCTGCTCCGTTTCTGCAGACGGAGGAAAACCCCATTTTTTCATCCGTCTGCAGAGCGGATCGGGTGACGACAGACTCTACGGTCCGTCGTCACCCGATCCCCAATAGGGGAGAGCGGCGCTCTGACAGGTCCGTCCCTGCACGGAGTGCAGAGACGGACCTGTCATCTTCTGCTCAGCGGAGATCGCTCCGGCGATCCCCGCTGAGCAATCGGCTATCCACGGGGTGGATCTGCACTGATCCGCCCCGTGTGAAAGAGCCCTAACTGTGAAGAAGCCTTTGATGACCTTAAGGTTCTCTGTGATGACCTTAAAGTGAACAACTCTACACCAAGTTCATTATATGGACCACTTATGTATTCATTTCATACATGTTGATCAAATTCCCCATTTTTTGCTACTGTCAAGGGACTATGGATTTTTAGATATGGGTATCTTCCTGACACACTCCTGTCACAAGTGACCATAGGAATTTACAATGGGAATTTTTTCTTTGTAAATGAGCAACAAGGGGGACATTGTGCACCCTACCCTTTCACAGTGGCAGCTGGTGGTTTTCTCTTTTTTTCGGAGGACATTTGTGACATCAAAGCCCTGCACTTACCCCATCTAGGAATCGGGCGAGCAGGCAGCATGTTCGGCAGCTTTCTTCCTCCTTCTGTGGTGTGGGACCTCTACCATTTAACCCCCTCCTCCTCCTAGGCATTAAATAGGATCGCCTGACCTTTCAGCAAATCGGGAAATGGGTATCAGACCCGTGCTTCCTGATTGGAGAGGCGATTCAGTGTTAGAAAAACAAATATTTATTTGCTTTTCTAACACACCTGGGTTGGCTCAGAGTGCAATGCCACAAGTCCACCCTATTTTTAAGCCTATTAGAGCCTATGGCTCTAATCAGGTGCTTCAAAAAAAAACACCCCAACTGCTGTAATTCATGCGCCTGGCATCCTAAAAGGGGCCAGACGCACGAATAGGGGGTGGCTGCAGCGGCCATGGATAAATTCATGCTATGCATGAATCTATCTATTAATCATATTGGGGGGGTGTGGATAGAGGGGGAGGGCACCCTTAGTGGACGGGCCACTCTTGCTCTTTCATGTAGGGTGAAGGAAAAGTACACATAGTTTACAAAAACAATTAGCATGGGGCCTCCCCCAAATCCATACAAAACCCTTATCTTGGCATGCAACCTGGCTCGCTAGGAAAGGGAGAAGCAGTGTGTGCACACCTCTCTCCTAAACCATGTCAGGTCACTGGCCTTCAACATTGGGAGGGTACCTTGAAGGGGAGCTTCATCCCTACATCCCCGGCCAAGTGTAGAGGATCTATTAGAATCTGGAAACGCCCCTTTGAAATAAGAGGCCCCCCTAGATATCTGGTCCTTCCCTTACTTGAATGGGTACTGGGTGGTATATATATATATATATATATATATATATATATATATATATATATATAAAATCTATATCACTCATGCATCAAACAAAAATTAAATAGTAAATAAACACACAGACACCAAAGTAAAAGTTTCTTTCTTAAAAAAAAAAATAGAGATGAAATGAATTAATTAAATTAATTACATCGTCCATAGATCAATCGCTAATACTGATAAACAACACTCTCACAATGCACCACAAAAAACGCCTCCCGGCCCACTGCTGAATGTCCACAAATCGGCCAGGAATACTAGCTGACATAATGGATTAAATATAATCATGACCATATTTAGTCAATGACATCACCTAGAGCAAGCACCGTCTTTTTACAATTTGAAAAATACCAGTGGGTGGCCAGAAGCTGTCTTTAGTGGCAGCAGTAATACAACTACTAAATCAATGATTTCTGACTGCAGCAGTTGCAAGTTCGGATCAGATTGATGGTTACTCTGAAGCTCATCCATAGTAATAAGAAGAAAGCTATTGTTTTAGTGTTTTAAAAAATAGCAAAATAAAATAAACATTCCCAGTAAACTATTTGTAATAATTCTTGCCCTAGCACTTGCAATGTTCAACTTTCAATGCTAAGTTTCTTGCTATCCTTGGGACTGTGTGTTTCTGTTGAAGCACACAGTGTAGGGAGACACAACTAAACACACATAAACGTGTTTGCATGTAAATGCATGTAAATGTATTCTAGTGGCTAGAATAAATTAATATTCTAGCCATATGCCTGTAAACACATAATATGGTTTTAAACGTTCATAATTATGCACATAAATGCATGCAAATATGCACATAAATGCAAATACCGTATTTTCCGCACTATAAGGCACACCGGATTATAAGGCCTAGTCTCAATTACGGGTCTATTTCTGCACTTAACCCATACATAAGGCACATTGCATTATAAGGCGCATGCTAAAACATACGGTCTACAAAAAAGGCATGGCGGAGGCGCGCCGGAAGTAAGCGTACGTACTGCACTTATTACGTAATGTTCTCTGATTGGTTTATCGCTGCCAGTGTACATATTACGTCCCTGTGTCAGCGGGAAATGGTCCGACAGTCAACCAAGCGAAACGCTTACCAAAGTCGCACAACAAAATTTTTACAGATTTTGGAACTGAAAGTGCATACATAAGGCGCACTAGATTATAAGGTGCACGGCTGATTTGGAGGAAAATTTAAGGCTTTTAGGTGCGCCTTATAGTGTGGAAAATACGGTGCATGAAATGTGAGGCATTTCTTTTGTCTACTTCTGGCAGCATATTTGATATGCCTGTATGCATGAGGCCTATTAGACTGGGCAGGTATGGTGGCCTGGAACTAGGTGAAAATAAGGGTTCATGGATATTTTGAAGTTCAATATTACAGCTGAGAATCATTAGGGCGTGGGGACTAGAATTCAAATCCAGTTGGACCTAGCAATGGCAACGCAAACCAGCTGGTAACTGCATCAAAAGCAGATTGCCATGACCTTCTTCTTCATGTTTGGCTCCTGCACTAATTCTGCAGTGAAGACTGGGTGAGGGAGGTAGATCCACTAAGGCTCAGGCTGGAAGCTCAGAGGAGAGAAAGTGAAAGAGTCAAAAAAGTTGGCCTAGGTTTTGTAGGACTAACCTGTTGCTGTCAATGTGGATATGCAGACAGAAAGGGTAAATACAAAACTCAAAATTTCTCTTGACATTCAAGAAATAAAATGTAATACAACATTATAGGCTGCATTTATATTACAATAATGACGTTTGGGGAGGTTTGATGGCGACGCAGAAGATCGTGGATGATGAACGCTTCGGGGGCTTCGTTTTCAGGTAAGTCATTCATAATGAGCTAGTATGCAATGCAGGGTGTCTTTTTTTTTTTTTTTTTTTTTTTTTAAGAGGCTTTACTTCCTCTTTAATTTTTCTATCACAAAATAACATTTTGCTATATGGATTTGCTTAAGTATTACATGTAAAATAATTTTAGATATTTTGTATTGATTACCCAATCATTGTTTCATATTCAGTTGTGTCCATGTATACCTACCAAATCATTAATCATGTGCTCGAAGAAACACAGAGAAAACCAAAAAAATCAGCTCTGAGATCTCAGCCTGAGGTTAAAGGTTATAGATTGTGAAATGTGGTTGCAAATAAAATAATTATTCATTCATTTTTTTCCATTATAAATTAAGACCATACATTTTTGTTAAATTCCAGGAGGTGATATCATTAAGTAAAAGCCAATGTCATAAAGCAGCTATGAAACGAAGTATACAGCACAAGAGCAGTGCAACCACTGTGCTTTTCTAATGTTTTTTATCTTGTGGCTGGGCCTAATGACACACTCCTGCCTGGTTAACCTTGGAGAAATGCAGGGAGGCATAGGGTAAATGTGACAGTAGGGCATACAAAGCAGCATACAAAAAAAATGAAAATAGTGCCAATTCTTCAGCCTCAGACTGCCAACAGTTTTTGGATACCTACAGCAAACTTGTGCAGCCTTGTTTTGATCATAATTTGTTTAAACTGGTTTGAAAAACTATTTGCATGTACATAAAGCATTCACTTTTTTAGAAGGTGAGCACACATAATGTTACTAAAGTTTCAGAGCATAGATCTAATGGCACACAGGGACGGTACACAGAGTTTTAAATTCTATTGTCAAAGCTAAAGTTTAGTTATTTATATATGTAGCCATGGTGTTAGCACTACTGACAAACAATCCGCTAAATCACCCCACTGCTAGACTTCATGCATCCTTTCCAGAGACATTGAACAGTCATTTGTGAGCTTTGATTTTGTTGTTTTATTGGGGGTACAACTTGGATAGGGATTAGGGATGAGCCGAACACCCCCCTGTTCGTTTCGCAGCTGAACCTGCGAACAGACCTAAAGCTCGTGTGAACTTTAGAACCCTATTAAAGTCTATGGGACTCGAACGTTTAAAATCAAAAGTGCTAATTTTAAAGGCTTATATGCAAGTTATTGTCATAAAAAGTGTTTGGGGACCTGGGTCCTACCCCAGGGGACATGTATCAATGCAATTTTTTTTTTTTAAAACTGACGTTTTTTCAGGAGCAGTGATTTCAATAAGGCTTAATGTGAAACAATAAAAGTGTAATATTCCTTTAAGTTTTGTACCTGGGGGGTGTCTATAGTATGCCTGTGAAGGGGTGCATGTTTCCCTTGCTTAGAACTGTCCCTGCACAAAGTGTAATTTTTGCAGGGAAAAAAGCTATTTAAAATCACTCACGGCTAATGAATTGCCGGCTCCCATAACCCAGAGAACAGTCATTCATTGAAAGTCATTAATAAAAAAAAAGTAATTGATTAAAAAAAATAAAATAAAATAAAAAAGCGTGGGGGTTCCCCCAAATTCAATTACCAGGTCATTCAGGTCTGCTATAGATATTAAGGGGAACCCCGCTTCAAATTTAAAAAAACATTACGTAGGGGTCCCCCTAAATATCCATCCCAGACCCTTTAGGTCTGGGATGGATTTTAGGGAGAACCCCAGCCAAAAAATAATGGCGTGGGGTCCCCCTCAAAATCCATACCAGACCCTTATCCGAGCACACAACCTGGCAGGCCGCAGGAAAAGAGGGGGGGACGAGAGCACCCCCCCTCCTGAACCATACGAGGCCACATGCCCTCAACATTGGGAGGGTGCTTTGGGGGTCTGTGACCCCTCAAAGCACCATGTCCCCATGTTGATGGGGACAAGGGCCTTGTCCCCACAACCCTGGCCATTGGTTGTGGGGGTCTGCGGGCAGGGGCTTATCGGAATCTGGAAGCCCCCTTTAACAAGGGGACCCCCAGATCCCACCCCCCCTGTGTGAAATGGTAAGGGGGTACTTTTGTACCCCTACCGTTTCACCAAAAAAGTGACAAAAATGTTAAAAATGACAGGAGACGGTCTTTGACAATTCCTTTATCAAAATTTTCTTTCATCTTCTTTCTTCTGGTCTTCCTTTCTTCATCCTTCGGTTTCTTTATCTTCTTCTTCCATCTTCTTCCATCTTCTTCCATCTTCTTCTTCCATCTGTAAATTTTTTTTGCATTGATGTCCCCTGGGGCAGGACCCAGGTCCCCAAACACTTTTTATGGCAATAACTTGCATATAGGCTTTTAAAATTAGCACTTGAGATTTCTCCCATAGACTTTTACAGGGTGCTCGCGGCTTTTCGAATTTGCCGCAAACACCCCAAATGGTTCGCTGTTCGCTGAACAGGCGAACAGGCAATGTTTGACTCAAACTCAAAGCTCATCCCTAATTGGGATATGGAATGCCCATAGAATTAATCATTGCCATCATATATACAAATTATGTGTAATGAGTACTGAAGCGCTGATAAATATATAAAACCTAAAACCTGATAAAATGAATAAGATGACTAAATGATATGCTGCTACCATCAAAAGTGTTCCCACACTTAAAATAATATGTAAAAAATATACAAAAGACGTATAAATAGTGCGCAGATCAACCTTATTAAAATAATGAATTTAGATCTTGAATAAATATATTGTTGCCAAAAAATCCAATGTGGCCAGTAATAAATATATATGTGATAAAAGTATACAATCCGTGTATCCGTAATAAATATATATGTGATACATGTATACAATCCTTGTGGTAGTGATATGCCAAACGTGCAAGTATTAAAATACTCCTGATAGCAAATTTCTCCAAATGCAAATGCTGAATGAATATATAGGAATAAATAAATTAAATTAATTTCTCAAAATAAAAAAGGGTGCTATAAACCAAGTGTGCCCTGTTATGAAAAAAATGTGTGAAAAAAATGTTAAATTATCTGCTATGACAGTATGTATAAGTATTAGCCGACCAATGCAATATAAATGCTAAATATGGTCACATACACCAGACGATTGGTGATTAGTTAATGTGTGCTCCACTGACAGCGGTATTAAAAGCAGCTGTTAGCTTACTGGTAATCCACTAGCAAAAACGGCAAAAACTACTATACATGCCCACAAATTACCACATGTTGTGTGGGGAATAATTTGCAGCTGTCTATGAAGTGGTATATAAATATAAAGATATAAACAAAGACTTCCCTTTGCTACAGTTTATCTGCACTAAACACACTGGGTACACGTGAGTGCATACAGATCATAGGCATTTCATGTAAAGTATTACCAGAGATGCTGCACAATGGTAGTTTGTTTGTATTTCTCTCTTTCATGTAAAAATCAGACAAAGATAGCAGCAAGTTTTTTCTGAATAAAAATCAAATAACCGGCAACAAAAAGGGAAGTCTTTGTTTATATCTTTATATTTATATACCACTTCATAGACGGCTGCGAATTATTCCCCACACAACATGTGGTAATTTGTGGGCATGTATAGTCATTTTTGAAGTTTTTGCTAGTGGATTACCAGTAATCTAACAGCTCCTTTTAATACCGCTGTCAGTGGAGCACACATTAACTAATCACCAATCGTCTGGTGTATGTGACCATATTTAGCATTTATATTGCATTGGTCGGCTAATACTTATACATACTGTCATACCAGATATTTTAACATTTTTTTCATCACAGGGCACACTTGGTTTATAGCACCCTTTTTTATTTTGAGAAATTCATTTAATTTATTTATTCCTATATATTCATTCAGCATTTGCATTTGGAGAAATTTGCTATTAGGAGTATTTTAATACTTGCACGTTTGGCATATCACTACCACAAAGATTGTATACATTTATCACATATATATTTATTACGGATACACGGATTGTATAATTTTATCACATATATATTTATTACTGGCCACATTGGATTTATTGGCAACAGTATATTTATTCAAGATCTAAATTCATTATTTTAATAAGGTTGATTTGCGCACTATTTATACGTCTTTTGTATATTTTTTACATCATATATACAGGTTTCAATATACATTGATCATATATAGAGCTTGAAGATTGAATGTGAACACTTGACTAAGTAGAAATCTTCTCATGCAGATTCCTACAGACTGTTACTCCCTCTGCATCTCCTATGCAGACTGCTCTTACTAAGAGTTCTCCATCCATTACCGTGTGAGGGATGGAAACATCACTTTTGACCGTGTAAAAGTAATGGTCTTAGTTATTTTCCCCACCTGCCCAAACTTGCTTCTCCTTGCACATTTTGTTTCCTCCTGCACAACTTGTAATTACGTTTAGGTAGAACACATCCTCTTCTAATGGGTATGAAGAACTCACTCTGAATAACCCCCTCGACTAGCTCTGGTGACTCGCTGCTACTAGGCCTGAGGCCTGCAGAACCGCTCCCCAGAGGCCTAGTAGGTTAAAGTTTATGTTTTAGGAAATGGACTACTGCTCCCAGCCAGTCTAATTTGAAAATCATGTGCCACACCGATTTGACACACACATCCCTACAGTCTCTTCTCCGATCCAGGACTCTTCACCATCCACCTTGTGCATGATAAAGACTCTGCTAGTGACCGTGTAAAAGCAGAGTTCCCTTACAGAATCCCTGGCACATCCTCCAGCCATCCACTGTGGTAACACTCACCGACCTTCCAAACTTCCAGCCCTTGATGAGCCCTTGATGAGTAACTTTCCCAGGCCATGCATTCCGACAGCTTCTCCTGCCCCTTTGCTCCAGGAGTTCCCTGCCACCGACCGTGTGGTGACAGAGACATTGCCAATGACAATGTAAAGGCAATGTTCCCTCACAGTTCTCCCCGGGCCTCCTCCTGCAATCCCACCCCCCCTCCCCCAGATGGGGGTGTGCTCCTGCAGCTGTCTAGCACTCCATTCCTCACGTCACCCAGTCGAATACTCCTCCACAGCAGCATGTGACCTCAGCATATATAGGAGGCCCGCCCCCTGCCAATGCCAGTTAGGGATTGGTCAGGGCTCCCACGTGCTGCCTGCCACTCCAGCTCTAGGTCCAGACTCCTCTTCCAGAACATTCTCCCTGGAAGCAGAACTGAACTTCAGAACTGAAATGCAGGTGATCACACCCACTGCTACTCTAACCACTCCCAGCCCCCAGATCAAAACAGACAGGCCTAGCTTGCAGCATAGGCCTGTCTAAATTTGGCTGTGATGAACAAACCTAGTAAAACCACCCTTACTTGCACCTACCTTCTGGTAGAGGGTGCTACATATATTTTTTACCTACTGCTGCAGTGATATAACTTACCTATAATAAAGAATGTCTGACATCTTGCAAGCTGATGGCTTCTGTGCAAATCTATTATCTTATGATGCTTAGTTTTCTTCACAGCTCTGAATGTGAATAGGTTGAGGTCTACCATTGCAATGCATTTCAAAAGCTCCTGAGAGCTTTCAGCCCCCTGCTTCAATCTCATCAATTGACTAAGTCTGTTCCTTGCGTTCACTAAATGCAAGTCAGTTGGGAGGGATGAATGAATGACATAACCCTCTCCCACTCGAACTGAAATCAATGGATTTTGTTTTCGTCCGAAAAATACATTTATTTAGTTACTCCCGAAATTCGTTTTTATTTATTTAATTTTTCGTTAAAAATTGCATTAGTCCGAAAATCCAAATTAATTAAGGTTGAATCTGTCGTTGAAGGCTTATGGTGTCTGTCGAATGTTCAAAGAAGATTCGACGGAGCAGCTAAACTGTTTAACGCCGTATAGTTTAGCTGCTCCGTCGAATCTTCTTAGAACTTTCGACAGACACCATGAGCCAAAGATTTGACGTTTGTATGTTTTTCGCTGCTTTGCCAAATCTTTGTCGTTCATGTTGAATGTATATATTTCAAACAGAAAATGGACTGGTGATAGTGATCACTGATCAGACAGGTAACAAGGGTATATAGAATCTCAATCTATAATATAGAATCTATAATAATAAATCCCCTCCCGACAACACGGGCAGAATCGGAGGCGATCACAACACTAGCAACACTAATATCACTATCACTATCAAGTTCAAAACACTAACACAATAGCAGCAGATTATTATGAAAAAGTTAGGTTGAACTGTAGCTTGCTTCACTATTGTTCTGCTGCTGTGCTTATGCTTAATTGCTAAACAATTCAGGTTCTCTGACAAATGGACCAGCTAAGATTGACTGTCTCCTGAAATGATCCAGTGTGTGTGTCTCTCTCTGCTAGCAATTGTAAGTGAAAGTAAGTTGGCTGTACGTGCGTACTTAGTTCTAGCTATTTTACTGCTCCTCCTCTTTGGTTACAATCAGCCAATAACATTCATCATCATCATTATTTTTATTTTACTTCCCCCACCCAATTCCAGCAGCAATCTTTTCTCTCTATGTCGAATCTTTTCTCTCTATGTCGAATATTTTCTCTCTACGTCTAATATTTTCTCCCTACGTCTAATCTTTTCTCTCTACGTCTAATCTTTTCTCTCTATGTAGAATAATCTTGGACTAATAGTTAAGGTTAGGCACATTCGACCACAGGTTCGATAGACACAGATTGTTATTGTCAGCGTCATGTCGAATCTCCTATCTATATCGAACTGTTGTCACAACGAAAATGAAAATAAAGCATTTGTTTATGTCGGATCTTTCATTTTGCGGATTCTGCACCTTCGTTATCTATTGTTAAAATGATAACGAAAATACCTGAAATTCGGACGAAAATGCATTTGGACGAAAATTAATGCACATGTCTAGTAGCCAATGGCCAACAGTTTCAAGTATGGACATGCATTGTTTTTTTCTGTAATAATGGCAGCTGCTAAAAACAACTCATGTCCACAGATCTGTCTTTTCTCTGTTGTCACTGTTGTCCCCCAACTACTACACTACCCCCCCCCCCCCCCCCCCCCAATGCACATGGTCCTTCCAGCAATTACCATATTCCTATATCTGTCTTGTGGACACTTGCGAACACTTATGTTGTGTCAAACTGGTGACCTTAGCTGGGAAATCAGATTTTCTCTATTTGTGTGTTACTGGCATCACTAAAACAACCAGGAAGCAGCTAGTGGCTCATAGAAGGCACTTCAGATGTGGGTGAGGCACAGGGTGGAAGTGAGAGAAGTGCAGGTGTGGGGAGGATGGGGAGGATAGCATGCATGAGCATCCTTATGGAAACCAGGAAGCAGCTACGCATTCATAAAGCAATTAAAGAAAAAGTGGGGGAGCCTCAGGGTGAAAGTGGAAAGAGTATAGGTGCTGTAGGGTGATAAAGGGTCATAGTTTACATTTGCAGCCAGGAAGGGTTGGTCTTTGAACTTTCACTGATGGAAGTGACTGCTTTTATGACAGATACTAAAAAGAAGTATCATTGATAACCTAAAAGCACACCAATGCAGTATGGCTTTACTGAGGGCAGATAATGTCAGACCAATCTTTTATCAAATATATTTAAAATTTACGTCTGTAACACGACGTCTGTCGTGTTTTATTGTTGTTTCTAGATTATGCTATTATGACACATTTGAACCTTAATCTATAAAAACACCAAAATCCCTGGAATTAATCTGAAAGCCGGCACAATTAAAGGGCCCGCAACATGGGATTGTGGTTGCCTCTTTAATGGCAAGAATTAGAATAGTGTCTGGATTATATTTAACAATAAAGTTATTAGATTATATTTAAAAAAATAAAAGTGTGCAGGCTTGTCACAGGGCAGCAGAGTGGGAAAAACGTGAGCTACAGGTGTGGAGAGGCTATATAAACCCCCTGTGTCTGTGGCTAGAGGTAAAACTGTCTTCCCGTCTCCTATCATTGAGTTTCTGGGCATAGAGATCAATACTTTGCTATTTCAATATAAACTACCAGTTGAGAAAATTAGTAGATTAGAATCACAAATCTCTTTTTAATTCGTAGGAGAAAGGTGTTATTGAAAGAGTTTCAATCCTTTTTAGGCCTTTTAGCTTTTGCTACACGAATTATGCCGATGGGCAGAATCTTTTCCAGACGATTGTCGATGGCCACGTCGGGATTTAAATCTCCTTTTTATCATATTAGATTGACTTGTGAGATGAAGGACGATTTAATGGTATGGTCTAAATTCCTAATAGATTTCAATGGTAGATCTCTTTTTCAGAGCGATTTTGTGTTTGCAGCTGATTTCGAGCTTTTTACTGACACAGCTGGATCACATGGCTTTGCAGCTATTTTTCGTTCGCATTGGTGCTGTGGCGCGTGGCCCCCTTTCTGGATCTCAAATCGTTATATTAAAAATGTAGTTTTGTTGGAAATTTTTTCCGGTGGTCGTCGCATTAGAGATTTGGGGGCAGCAGTTTGCGAATAAACGCATTATTATTCACACAGATAATAAGGGCGTTATGTTTGCATTAAACTGCCTTTCATCTAAATCTTTGCCCGTCATAAGATTATTAAGATACTTGGTGCTCCTATGCTTGAAATTTAATATTTGGATAAAAGCTAAACATATACCAGGTGAATCCAATGTCATCGCAGATGCTTTATCTTGGTTACAGATGGTTCGCTTCAGGCAGCTGTTGCCCAGGGCAGATATGATGGGTTGTCAATGTCCGAGTCATCTATGGGATCTAGTCTGAATCCGGTTTTTTGAGCCATTCAAAATTCAATCGCTCCAAAAAACATGGACTGATTATTCGGTCGCATGAAAAAAATGGAAAACATTTAATGATGGTTCTAATTTCCTGGGGTCACGGCCTACGGAGAGTTCCATTTTAGCTTTTCTCTGCTCTCTATTACAGGATAATTTTTCTATTAACCATATTAGTAAAACGATGGCCGGGGTTTCCTTTTTCTTTAAGTTGCAGGGCCTCCCTGCCTGCAATAGTTTCTTTTCTGTTAGACAGGCTTTAAAAGGTTTAAGAAAGGGAGGATCGGTACAGGATACACGTAGACCAATTACTATCGAAGTGCTGTCTAGGCTGTGTTTGGCCACACCTTGGGTCTGCACATCTGAATACGAGGCTTTACTTTTTCATGCAGCATTTGTTTTGATGTTTTTTGCTGCGTTACGTATTTCAGAGATGTTGCCCAGCAACAAACACAGTTTCGATGGTTTGTTAGTTTCGGAGGTCCTTTTTGCAGTAGATAAAGTCCAGATCTTTATAAGGAAATCCAAAACGGACTTGGTGGGCAAAGGTTGCTGGCTCAATCTATAGGCTTGTGGCGACTCCGTTATCTGTCCTGTTTTAATCTTAAATAAATATTTCTCTGGCAGACCAAAATTTGGAAGTCATTTCTTAGTTCATTTAGACTCCTCTCCATTGACAAAGTTTCAGTTTTCTTCAGTTCTAAAACTCTGTTTTAGTCATTTAGGTCTTTCGTCATTCAAATTTTCATCTCATTCTTTTCGGATTGGAGCCGCCACTGAAGCTGCTAGATTGGGTCCGAGTGATTCTGTAATTATGCGTTTAGGTAGATGGGAATCTAGCAGATTTAATATTTACATTCGCCCTAATCTATCTCTCTGATTTTAGGTACAAAATCTTTCATTTGGATAGTTGGTCACTCATATATACACTGGGCTCATAAGAGGGCTTCTCAACGTTGCTATGGTTCCAACCTGTCTTTACCTTCACATAATTTTCAGATTCTCTGGAAAGGCATCAGAGGGCTACAATGGACTGATCTTTTCTTTCACCTTTCTACTTTATTTCATTCCTGGCCTTCTCCAAATATTTTAGTTCTGCATCTTGGTGGTAATGACGTTGGAAGAATTAAAACTTTAGATTTGATGTTTCGGATTAAACATGATTTACAGATTTTGAAACTTTCATTTCCACACACATGTATAGTTTTTTCAGAAATGGTTTCTCGTTTGCACTGGTTGGATTCAGCTGGTGGAAAACCCCTTGAAAAAGTTAGGCGTAGAATTAACCATTCTCTAGAAAAATTCTTGCCATTACTAGGAGGATTTTCTTTCCGTCATATTGACTTGGAAGGAGGTTTCCCAGGTCTCTATAGACAAGATGGTATTCATCTTTCAGATGTTGGATTAGATATATTTTTTTTTAACAGAAGAGTGGATTAGATATATTTAACCTAGGCCTTCAGACTTGTATTGAGCAGGCCGCGGTGCTGGGGTAGCCTTGGTTTGTTTTCAACAAACCCGGCTGGTGGGAATTTTTCATTAATGCTCGAGTTATATAACTGAGCGAATTTAGAGTTGGTTATTAATAAAATAATATTTTGAATAGAATTTATTGTTTACTGATGATTGATCTTATTAAATAAAATTATTTATTTATTATACCAATAAAGGTGCCGCGGCCAATTAAATGCCATACTGGTGGTTGTGTCTGTTATTTCTTAAGTTATTTAATTATATAGAGCATGTGCAACATACAATCCCCATGAAAGCGGGCACAATTAAAGGGCCCGCAACATGGGATTGTGGTTGCCTCTTTAATGGCAAGAATTAGAATAGTGTCTGGATTATATTTAACAATAAAGTTATTAGATTATATTTAAAAAAAAAAAAGTGTGCAGGCTTGTCACAGGGCAGCAGAGTGGGAAAAACGTGAGCTACAGGTGTGGAGAGGCTATATAAACCCCCTGTGTCACAAGCCTGCTCTCAGTTTACCTGAAGTGACTGGAATTGCTTCCCCTCCCTTCCCACCCTTGTCGCAGGCACCATTATGTGGTTATGTCACCCTTGAATCAAAGGGGGGACTTTGTTTTATGAATTTTTCATTAATGCTCGAGTTATATAACTGAGCGAATTTAGAGTTGGTTATTAATAAAATAATATTTTGAATAGAATTTATTGTTTACTGATGATTGATCTTATTAAATAAAATTATTTATTTATTATACCAATAAAGGTGCCGCGGCCAATTAAATGCCATACTGGTGGTTGTGTCTGTTATTTCTTAAGTTATTTAATTATATAGAGCATGTGCAACATACAATCCCCATGGCCAGCATTGCATGTGAGATTAGAGAGAACAGCATGGGTGTAAGGAACATTGGAGTCTGTGCTGATCAGCATGTTTTTAGGTATACTGTGTGTGGTCACATCCTCCCCTTCAGTCTATACAAACAAATCGTATTTAACCACTTAAGGACCTGAAGGATTTACCCACTTTCTGACCAGGTTTTTTTTTGCGAGTAGATATACTGCGGCAGAAGGGCACGTACAGGCATATTAACGTACCTGTACATTGCCCTTTAATAGGTGGCTTGCGTGCGCTCGCCGGGAGCTCCTAGACCGTGATCGCAGGTCCCGCTGACCCGATGTCTATGGGGATACCCGCGATCGTCTCATGGTGAGAAAGAGCGGGGAGATGCTGATGTAAACAAGCATCTCCCCATTCTGCTTAATGACACTGAATGGATAGAATCACTCCCTAGGACACACCTAACCCCTACAATGCCACCTAGTGGTTAACCCCTTCAATGCCAGTGACATTTTTACAGTAATCAATGCAAATTTTAGCATTGATCACTGTATTAATGCCAATGGTCCCAAAAATGCGTCAAAATTGTCTGATGTGTCCGCCATAATGTCGCAGTCATGATAAAAATCACTGATCGCCGCCATTACTAGTAAAAAAAGATATCAGCCTAAACTGAGGGAAAAAAAATGTTTTTTTATATATTTTTTGGGGATATTTATTATAGCAAAAAGTAAAAAAAGAATGCTTTTTTTTTTAAATTGTATTTTTTTTTTGTTTATAGCGCAAAAAATAAAAACCACAGAGGTGATCGAATATCACCAAAAGAAAGCTCTATTTGTGGGGAAAAAAGGATGTCAATGTTGTTTGGCATCCACGTTGCACGACCGCACAATTGTCAGTTAAAGTGACGCAGTGGCGAATCGCAAAAAGTGCTCTGGTCTTTGGCCAGCAAAATGGTCTGGGGCTTAAGTGGTTAACTGACAATTGCGCGGTGGTGCAAGGCTGAGCTTTCTTTTGGTGGTATTCGATCACCTCTGCAGTTTTTATTTTTTGCACTATGAAGAGCGACATTTAAAAAAAAAAAAAATTTGTTTTACTTTCTGCTATAATATATATCCCAAAAAAATATAGAAAAAATAAACAAATGTATTCATCAGTTTAGGCTAATATATATTCTTCTACATATTTTTGATACAAAAAAAAAATCGCAATTGATTGGTTTGCACAAAAGTTATTGCGTCTAAAAATAAAAAAGGAATAGATTTAGGGACTGTTAGGGTGGTCAAATCTGACTCCAAATTACACTTTTTAGGGACCAGTGACATTTTTGCATTGATCAGTGCTATAAAAATGCACTGATCAATATATAAATGACACTGGCAGGGAAGGGGGTTAACACTAGGGGGCGATCAAGGCGTTAACGGTGTTCTCTCAACGTGTTCTAACTGTAGGGGGCATGGGCTGCCAGGGACATGACAGAGATCACTGTTTCCAATCACTGGGAACAGAGAATCTCTGACATGTCCCCTGTCAGAACGGGGATCCGCCTTGTTTCAACCGGCAAATCCCCATTCTGCCTCTGTACACCGCCAGACCTGTGCGCGCTCACTATATCACTTAATTGAGCCGACCTACAATAGCGGCGTTTTGCGGTATCTTGCCACCTTGTTGCAGTACAACTGCGGCGGGTGGTCAGGAAGCAGTTATTACCCTAACATTTAATATTCCTAAAGATGTGCCTGCTGTACAATGCACTTGTATAAAAGTATCAGGTTCTCTATCTATTGCTTCCTTTGCGTGAAGTCCCTGTCATCCCTGCTAGACACTTGCTTTCCTAATAAAAACTGACCACACTAAGCAGGAGAGCAGACCATGACCACAGCCCCCCCCCCCCCCCCTGCACAGCCTGTCACTGGGAAACTCAGTGTACTGCTGCTTCTCCTGCCCCAGCTCTTATGCAGCTGAGAACAGAGGGAATGCGATCACTTATAAAAAAAGGAAAATAAAGTATTTATTATGTTTATTTAAATATCTATACAAAATTGTTTTGCCTTTCAATTCTATTTTAACCTCTTACCACAGATATACTGCGGCAGAAGGGCACGTACCGGCAAAATCACGTACCTGTACGTTGCCCTTTAATAGGCAGCCTGCGGGCTCGCGCGCACCCATGGCAATCTCTGCAAGTCGGGTTGTGGGTTTCGTGGACTCAATCACCGCGGGGATACCCATGATCATCTCACGGAGAGGAAGAATGGGGAGATACTAATGTAAACAAGCATCTCCCCCCGTTCTGCCTAGTGACAGTGACTGATGTGATCGGGAGCAAAGATCAGTGACGTGTCACAGGTAGCCACACCCCCCCACAGTTAGATACCCTCCCTGGGACACACTTAACCCCTACACTGCCCCCTAGGGGTTAACCCCTTCACTGCCAGTGCCATTTACACAGGAATCAGTGCATTTGTATAGCACTGATTCCTGTATAAATGACAATGGTCCCAAAAATGGGTCAAAAATGTCTGATGTGTCTGCCATAATTTTGCAGGCACGATAAAAATTGCTGTTTGCCGCCATTACTAGTAAAAAAATAAATATTAATAAAAATGCCATAAAATCATCTCCTATTTTGTAAACGCTATAACTTTTGCGCAACCAATCAATAATCGCTTATTGCAATTTTTTTTTACCAAAAATATGTAGAAGAAAATGTATTGGCCTAAATTGAGGAAAAAAATAGTTTTTTATATAATTTTGGGGGATATTTATTATAGCAAAATGTAAAAAATAATGCATTTTTTTTTCAAAAATTTTCGCTCTTTTTTTGTTTATAGCGCAAAAAATTAAAACTGCAGGGGTGATCAAATACCACCAAAAGAAATCTCTATTTATAGGAAACAAAGGACCTCAATTTTGTTTGGGAGCCACGTCGCACGACCGCGCAATTGTCAGTTAAAGCGACACAGTGCCGAATCACAAAAACTGCTTTGGTCAGGAAGGGGGTAAATTCTTCCGGGGCTGAAGTGGTTAAACTGAATGGATTGTTTTACACGGTGATCATTTACAATCTGTTTAAGTTCATCTACAAAATGACTTGTGTCAATCTATGATGTCTTTGTCACTGACTGAAAAGGAACATGGGAACTGTAGTCTTCACAAGAAATGTTCACTTCACATGTATGAACAGAATCCCAAAAAATAGGGGAAACAACAGAGGAACATTACCTCTACTTGAGAAAACAGTGAAGAAGCATTTTTGGTTAATTGCCTATATTTTGGAGGGGTAAAATGGTGCTGATATCACAATGACAAAGAACTTCTAATGACTCATTTAATAAACTGACCCATTGTGATGCTATAAAATATTATTTTAGTTAGTATCCATAAGCATGAAGTCTATTTAAATTTCAACATGACAATGTAATTGATGGGTAAATGAATGCATAAAGAATAGAAATTGCTTCATGCTAAATAAACAGTATTATTTACAAATGT
This sequence comes from Lithobates sylvaticus, assembly GCA_028564925.1. Lineage (NCBI taxonomy): Eukaryota > Metazoa > Chordata > Amphibia > Anura > Ranidae > Lithobates > Lithobates sylvaticus. The sequence continues at coordinate 136,835,813 of CM053028.1, read as the reverse complement.
TGGAAGGGTCAACATTAAGCATTTTTAGTTCTGCAATAGGTTAACATCTTACATTACTTTCTTTAGTTTCTTTTCCATTTTGCAAAATTTTTTATATAAAGCAAAATGTCTATTCATCATGTGAGATACTGTATATACTATTGTAAATGGTGCAAATAATCTGCAAACACCTGGATGCAATCATGTAATCTGGATCATTAAACTTTCTAGCATCTGAAAGATCAAGGACTCCAAATTATGATGGTACTATTAGCAATTGCAAGCATTCACTGCACCTCAAAGTAGAAATATGTTTTTCATAAGGATTATGTAGACAAATTAAAAATAAAATGGACATAAGTATTTTTAGACAGAAAACATGCTTTTAAATATTACATTTTTATTTTTTATTTTTCTCATGGTGGTCGTTGTCTCTTGTCAGTATTGTATTAGATTTTTTTTATTGTTGTATACCCTACATTCCTTTTAATGTCAATTTCAAATGTTAAATAACTAGACTGGGAATAATGTACCAAAATGAATTCTGAAGTGCATTGGGGTGTATGTGGCCTGTGTTCCAACATGGTGCTGAGTGCTGCAGTAACCAGGACTATGTCTAATTTTTAGGTTACTGGTAAGATGGATGAGGGAGGTGGAGCCACTAGAGTGACTGACAATTGAGAATGGTAGCTGCTGCAAAGGACAATGTGAATGACACCAGCGGGGGAGTAGTATCTGTTTACAGCGGCAGCCCTACGCCTGTCATAATGAATAATGACATATAATGACTAAGAATTGTTCTGAGGTAGTAAGGACTGAGTCTGTGTCTCCTAACACTATTATGGTAAATACAGTGGGGTTTATTTACTAAGACTGGAGAAATCTGGTGAAACTGTGCATGGTAGCCAATATGCTTCCAATCTCAGTTGGTTTAATCGCACCAGATTTTGCACTCTTCAGTTTTAATAAATCAACCAGTGAGTGATAAAGATGATAGAAGTGTTGTTTAAATTGCCAGTAAATATTTTCAAAGTGTCTACAAGTTTGTAAGGGGTTGTGCTCTGCTTGGAGAAAAGAGAAAGGAAGCTTTCATAGGGGGGAGAAAAATCATAAAACAGAAATACATACTGTGGTTTAAATGGAAACAATGTTATGGTAAAAATAAAGCTGTTGTCCTATTGATCGACTTCAGTACAACCAACTACTTGCTTCACAATGCAATTGAGCTATCAATACAGGAGGACATCGGGTAGTGTGTGGCTGAACCTTGCCTATACCTAGCCCTTGCCTGACATCACCCACTCCGCCTTTGTCACCCTTATCTGTTCTCTTTCCTAAAGCACTTCTGAATAATGCAGAGTATGCTATATAGCCTTATCTGTGTTCCCTCGAGCCGGAATGGGAGACCTACAGTTCAGATAGACTTTTGAAACATATGTGCACCGCTAATTATGTAATGCAATTTCTTTAGAAGAGATGCATGAAGACTGGAACCAGATAAGCACTATAGAGGAGCTTAATCCCAGGTAATTTACAGGGAAAATTATGTATTAATATGACTGTTTAAATGAAATTGTATCTATTATAGTATAGGAATTACATAACTTCACTAGGGAACATTGTTAACAAGCTGATTCCATGAGAAAGAAAATTAAATGAAACATATTCTAAAGTGTAGTAGCTATTTTTATCTTGTTTAAAACTGAATGCTGTGTTAAAATTTGCTGTAAAAAAAATATCTGTGAAAATGAAATGTCTTGCTTCATTTGACTGTACCAAAACAAATGTATTGAGAATAAATAAATTTGCAGCGCAAAAGTGTGTGGACAATTTCCACCAAATGTGTATTCATTCTAAAAAAGATGGACTATATATGGTTCTAAAATACCCAGCCCCTCACTGGAACACTCTGCCCCTATTATATGTGTGAATTTAGCCAAAATTGTGTAATTAATCATACATAAAAAAACAAGTGCAAGTGCAAATTCTCTATATCATTTTCTGAATAAAGTGCAAGTGCTTATTTAATGGATATGTGTCTGTAGTACAACATTCAATGTGTTGAAAGCAATGCTCTCTTGACCATAAACAACAATGTGTGTAATAATGATTAACAAAAAAATGCAATTATAACAAACCAAAAAGATGTGTGAAAAATAAGTGTGGAGAAAATCTCCTGAAAATAAACATGTATACATTATCTTAAAAATATTTTAACAAAAATACAAATGTATTGTACAAACTGTATATATCAGTTGACTGCAGAAAACATGAATCTTTAAAATTGTCTTGACCTAGTACATGTTTATGGTTTGTGGATTCCACTAAAATGTCAAGAAATCAAAAAGCCCTAAAGGAACAGGGTAGTATAGAATTTTCCATTTAGATAATGGTCCCACTGTGGTAGTTGTAGCGTTCAACATTTAGAAGCCTTTTGGCCAAATGAAAGATGTTAAAGAAAGCCAATAAACATCTTGGCTCAGTTCTTCTTGATTCCCAGCTGATGAAACTAATTGTGTTGGCTGTACCAATTACTGCATCAATGCACCATTTACCAGAGAATTAATATTTTAGCATTTATTTTGCCAAACAAACAAATTTTCCTATAAGAAAACTTCTTAAATTATATTAGATCCTCAGTTTTAAGCACTTTCCGTTGATGATTTAATCACTTACTAAGTATGCAGCTTTTTTATCTTTTGATCCTTGCCCATATTCCTGTTTAAGCTGGTGCCATGACCACTGCTCTGGGTTCTTTTTCAGGATGGCTTCTTTCTCTTGCAGCAGCCTATGAAGCCACTCTTACATGCAGGGACTATAGTTCTGTCTCCCTATCTCGTGTACATTGATAAAAAACATATAGCCCTGTAGCCTAGCACAACTGCTCCTTTCATTTCCTCCCCCTTCCCTCTCCAACAGATTGATGACTCAGACATTAAGGCCCCTTTCACACGGGGCTGTCTGTTTTACTCCTCCGCTTGCTCAGCGGGGATCACTTCGTTTTTGATCCCCGCTGATCCCCGCTGAGCCGGCGGATGACAAGTCCGTCTCTGCACTCCGTGCAGGGATGGACCTGTCAGAGAGTCTGCTCTCCCCTATGGGGGGATCGGATGATTACGGACTGCCTGTCAGTTTTCATCCGATCCGATCCACCACACGGATGGAAAATAGGACATCCATCCGTCTGGGTATGGACATGTCACCGCTGACATCCGACGCTCCATAGAGACAATGGAGCGACCATTCAGATCCGCCTGAAAGAACTGACAGGCGGTTCTGAATGGTCCTCACATATGAAAGGGGCCTAACTCTTTCCGTTAAAAATCAGAAGTTCAGGGACCAGCACTGAGAGGGCAGGAGCCAGCAGCATTGTAAACAGCAAGTGCTGAGATAAGAATTTTAACAAATAGTTTACTGGGGAGTGCCTTTTGCTTATTGTGCTCAATGTGTAAACAAAAACATTTTTTTTTTTTTACGTTGAAAACATGTTTTTTTACAAAAAAAAAAATCCAGCAAAGCACAGAAATTTTTTTTCTGACTTAATGATAACAGGTATGGGTATGCATATACAGAGGTAAGATCAGTACTGAATATTACCATGAAGAGCTGAAATTACAGGACACTTGACATTAGAAAAAAACATAATTACAGCATATTGGGCAAATAATGAGAAAAATATTAATTGTAACAATATAGATATAGTAGAACAACCACATTTGGGGGATTAGCAATTTCAGGGTAAATGACAGTGGCGGCCCGTCCATAAAGGGTGCACGGGTGTCGCCTCCCCTATCCATGTGTCTGGCCCCCTGATCTACATATCAGTGGTGCTGGACCATGGATTCCAATGCAGGGTGGGTGTTTTTTTAAGCACCTGATTAGAGCCAGAGGCTCTAATAGGCTTCAAAAAAGGGTGGGCTCGGAGCCCACCCAGTTTTGTGGCCATAACAAATAAATTTTCGCTATTATCACACTAAGGTTCCTCCCCGCCAATCAGGAGGCAGGTCTGTGAGACCTGTTTCCCCATTGGCCAAAGTGTCAGGTGACCCTTTTGGATGCCTAGCGCTTTGGCGGTAGAAGAGACACATGGCAGAGGAAGCTGAAGGAGCGGACACCGGAGCCACTGCGGCCCCTGCCCGCACTTAAGGAGAGGACACCACAGAAAAGCGACACGAGCGGGTAAGTGCCGGACCGCCCGCGGGGGGATGCTGTTTCAGTGCCATGCCATGCCGCCAGGGGGGGTTGTTGTTTGCCACCGCCCCAAAATAAGAACCGCCACTGATAAATAAAGATGAGCATTAAGCAGTTCCCTAGGGTCCCTAAAAATGGAACCAACTGTCACACACATGTGCTTAATTATTGAAGCCAGTGGTCCCTGCTTTTATTGTATTTAGATGGGCATCATTTATGAAGGTAGACACGATTTTTGTACAGTAGAGAAGCATTACCTTCTGAGAGCCAGACTTGGAATGTGGGGGGGGGGGCAGCTTGCATCCAGCCCTGTGCTATCCATTACCTTGCAATAAATGAGGTTTTGTGTAGAAATATAGTTATACGTTTGTCTGCTTCTGGGTCAGAGAATATGAATTGTTTGGGGTTCAAAGAGAAAATAGGGCCCCTGGTGTCATGGAGGATCTGCATAATTTGAACCAAAAACCCCTGGATATTGGGGCATACCCATAGTAAGTGGAAAAAGGCTCTGAGGGGTTGCTGAACACATTGAACATAGTGGGCTATGTGTTGGGTGGTTCTTAGATAAACAAATGGGGGATAGGTAGGCCCTGCAAAGTATATATAATTGTGTTAAAGGATCCGACAGCTTGGAAGATACCAGTTTGCATCCATCTAGGTCCTCATACCAATTTTTGTAATTCAACTCATCTATATGCACCTCCCAGAAAGATTTAGCTTAATAGGCAAGTTTTGTGCCTCAGGGTGTAATGAGTATGTTGTATAGTGTGGAGATAAGCTTTTGAGGTTCCGAGCCATATGGCATGTCTAATAAGGAGATAGGTGTTAATGTGGGCAGATACTGGGGCACTCAGTTCACAGGGCATGTCTCAATTGTAGATATCTAAATAGCATATGATTAGGGAGAGAGGATTCATCTTTTATTAAATGAAAGAAGATTAAGGCCATCTGAGGTGAAAAGGTGGTGTAAATAGTAAAAGATCTTGGAGGCTTATAACGCTGGATTTGGAGTCATGAGGAGTTTAGGTATAACTTTATTGTGCCAAAGAGGGGAGGAGTCATGGATCATGGGGGATGTTTAATTTGGTCAAAGCTAGGTCCCAGACACGTTTATGTTGGTATAGGAGGCCATTGAGGTCATCAGCCACAGTGGAGACCTTCAATTTATGCATCGCTGCACACAAAGGGTGTGGCATGGTGCACGCAAAAGAAATGCAAACCAATGTCTGACGGTGTTGTTGATCAGTTTTGTCTAAATGGCAGAGGTCTAATAATTGAGCGGCAAGGTGGTATAGGTTGAAATCCGGCATGGCAACTCAACCAAGGTTGATTAGGTTTTTCACTGCGTGCCGGTGAAGCTTATGCCTACCATTGCCCCAAATAAAGGACTTGAGGATAAAATCTATGAGTCTGAAATGTTTTAAAGGCAGATATGGGGGTGCCATAAAATATACAGCATATTGGGCAGGAAGACCATTTTCATAAAAGAATTCTCCTCATAATGCCTAACAGAAGTTTAGCCCATATATACCTAGATATGTCAGAACACTAACCCTGTATATGGGTAGAGACACCTGTTCAATGGAGAAGGGGAAAGTGTCAACTAGAGGTACTTGGGACTTGTCCCAGTTAATTTAAAGGCCTGAATATCCCCTGAACTGTTCAATAGGCATAGAAGAATGTCATCAGCATCAAGTACAATAGTCTCGATAAGTGAACCTACTCCTAGACTTTATACAGAGGGGTTTGCTCTGAGAGATATTGCAAGTGGTTCTGCAGCTAGAGCATACAGAAATGGAGAGAGGGGCATCTATGATGTGTCCCCCCGGTAAAGGGGGAACAGGTCTGAGACCCAATCATTTGCAGACACCTAGACCATTGGGGCCTGATACAACAGGTACACCCATTTAATATTTTTGAAACCAAAACCAAAGCTTTTCAGACATTGCCAAACGTAGCCCCATTCCACTGCACCAAGCCTTGGCTACATCCAGGACAACTATCACCCTCGTGCCAATATAGTTGTCATAGGCTTGGAGATCCATAAAAAGCCTTTTGGTATTAAAGACAGTATTTTTGTCAGGCATAAGGCCTGTTTTCTCAGGATATATTAAGGAAAGGATAATCTAATTTAGGTGCATGGCCAAAATCTTGACTATGATTTTTATATCAACTTGTAACAAGGAAATTGGTCAGATTTAGGAATAAGTATGCTAAATTCTTTTTAAATGGAAGTAGGTAACATAGAAAAGTCAGATACAGTATAAATATGGTTAATGGGGGGGGGGGGGGAGCGTGGCTTGGCTGTTCATGTGAGAAGATGTGATTAACTTCAGCTCTGCAAGTATCCTGTCACTAATCCTGCTGTGGGAGTCAGAACTCACCTGCACCAACCAGAGACATTGTTTCCAGCTTGGAGACATTAAAACAGCTGCCTCTTCTAACCCGGTGAAACCCGCAAAGATGACCAGGCAGAAAGAACATAGCGCACCCCGCGAAAGACCGCCAAAAGGGAGCAGCAGCTAAACTAGGGAAATTTGCCCACAACCTGGGAAAAAGTAAGCCATTACAGAAAACCTCACTCTCACATCAAACCCTAGCAGCTCAGTCCTCCCTTTCAACACAGCCTCTCTGCATGGATCACCCAGCTTCCTCACACATGATGTCTACCTCTCCAGGGATCGCAGTGAGTACCTCCATGGCGCCAATACACTTGGCTGTAGATGATCCTGACACAGAAAACAGGGAGCCCACACTGAATGAGATCCTTACAGCTGTACACACGCAGGGATCCTCCCTCACACACTTCTTGGTGGAAGTTAAGAGCATAAAGGTGGATCTGCTTTATATTAGACATGAAATGCAGAAGATTAGAGAGCGAGCCACTGCTTTAGAGGGTAGAGTAAGCACAGTAGAAGATGAGCTCCCTCCTCTAATGTAAGATGTCCGGGCAATATCAGCTAAAGCCTCGGACAATGCGATCAGGGTAGGAGACATGGAAAAATAGAATGGGACGCAGTAATATCTGCATAGTCGGTATACCTGAAAAAGCAGAAGTCAAAAACCTTGTTGAGTGTCTGGCTAACAGACACTTCTGGGAAGCACCTTTTTTTTCAGTGGAAAAGACACACTACACTATAAAGACAGAGATATTATATTAAAAGCAGAGTTCCGCTTAAAAAAATAAAATAAAAGTCAGCAGCTACAAATACTGCAGCTGCTGACTTTTAATAATCGGACACTTACCTGTCCCAGGGTCCAGCGATGTGGGGGATCGAAGCCCCTCATCTCCCCCTCCGCTCGGTGACGCCGGCATTGTAACTATGGGCGCCCGGCTGTGGCTTCACAGCCGGGCACCCACTGCGCATGTGTTAGCAGCGCCGCATGCCGTAATTGGCCGCACAATCATCTTGGACTTGTGACATGTCCCAGATAATTGATCTCCCAGGCGCTGAAGGAGGCAGACTAATGCCGCGAACACGCGTTCGGACTTTGTCCGCCGGACCTAGTCCAGCGGATTGTCCAGCGGATTGTCCGCCGGACCTAGTCCGGCGGGTCTTCCCCACACACGCCCGGACTTCCGAGCGTGTGACTTGCCCACACACGCCCGGACTTCTCCGGCGGACAATCCGCTGGACAAAGTCCGCGGGACTTTTGAAAATGAACGGACTTGCCCACACACGGAGCAGTCCGTTCATTTAGAACATAACTTCAGGTATACATAGCTAGCGTAGGCAGTGAATGCCGCCGCGCTAGCTCCGTCACCTGGCATGGATTTAAAGGGACTCCCCACGCCGAAAAACGGCGTGGGGGTCCCCCCCAAATCCATCTCAGACCCTTATCCGAGCACGCAGCCCGGCAGGCCAGGAAAGGGGTGGGGACGAGCGAGCGCCCCCCCCCCCTCCTGAGCCATACCAGGCCGCGTGCCCTCAACATGGGGGGTGCCCTGGGGAAAGGGGGGCCGTGCGGCCCCCCCACCCCAAAGCACCTTGTCCCCATGTTGATGAGGACAAGGGCCTCTTCCCGACAACCCTGGCCATTGGTTGTCGGGGTCTGCGGGCGGGGGGCTTATCGGAATCTGGGAGCCCCCTTTTATAAGGGGGCCCCCAGATCCCGGCCCCCCACCCTATGTGAATGAGTATGGGGTACGGGGTACCCCTACCCATTCACCTAAGGTGTAAAATGTAAAGTAAAAAAAACACAATTTTGAAAAAATATTTTATTGCACTGCTCCGGGGGTCTTCTTCCGTCTTGGGGGTCTTCTCGCCGGACTCCTCCGCCATTTACCTAGCTCTTTTACCGAGCGGAGAAGTCCGGCTACCTTCTTCGTCGTCGCCGCCGTCGTCTGGGGGTCTCGATCCACCTTCGGGGGTCTTCCGGGGTCTCTTCTGTTCTTGCCGCGGTCGTCGTTTTCCGCGCCGCCGGAGCCGCCTTCTTCTTCTTCTTCTTCTTCCGATGTTGACTCGCCGCTCTCTCTGGCCGGAATGCCAGAGCCGCGCTGTGCTGGGACTTATATAGGGACAAGGGGACAGGGTCACATGCTCATGTCACATGGTGACCCCGCCCCCTTGTGAGGTCACAGTCCCAGCATCCTCCGGGACTGTGACATCACAAGGGGGCGGGGTCACCATGTGACATGAGCATGTGACCCTGTCCCCTTGTCCCTATATAAGTCCCAGCACAGCGCGGCTCTGGCATTCCGGCCAGAGAGAGCGGCGAGTCAACATCGGAAGAAGAAGAAGAAGAAGGGCTTCTCCGCGCGGTAAAAGAGCTAGGTAAATGGCGGAGGAGTCCGGCGAGAAGACCCCCAAGACGGAAGAAGACCCCCGGAGCAGTGCAATAAAATATTTTTTCAAAATTGTGTGTTTTTTTACTTTACATTTTACACCTTAGGTGAATGGGTAGGGTACATCGTACCCCATACTCATTCACATAGGGTGGGGGGCCGGGATCTGGGGGCCCCCTTATAAAAGGGGGCTCCCAGATTCCGATAAGCCCCCCGCCCGCAGACCCCGACAACCAATGGCCAGGGTTGTCGGGAAGAGGCCCTTGTCCTCATCAACATGGGGACAAGGTGCTTTGGGGGGGGGGGCCCCCCTTTCCCCAGGGCACCCCCCATGTTGAGGGCACGCGGCCTGGTACGGCTCAGGAGGGGGGGGGGGGCGCTCGCTCGTCCCCACCCCTTTCCTGGCCTGCCGGGCTGCGTGCTCGGATAAGGGTCTGAGATGGATTTGGGGGGGACCCCCACGCCGTTTTTTTCGGCGTGGGGAGTCCCTTTAAATCCATGCCAGGTGACGGAGCTAGCGCGGCGGCATTCACTGCCTACGCTAGCTACGTATACCTGAAGTCACGTGCTAAATGAACGGACTTTCCGATGAGCGGCAAGTCCGTTCATTTCAAAAGTCCGGCGGACTAGCCTACTAACGGCGGGATTGTCCGCCGGACTGCCAGATTGTCCGCCGGACTGCCAAGTCCAGCGGACAATTTTACAACAAAACTTAAAACCTAGTCCGCCGGACTTTTGGCGCCAAAAAGTCCGCCGACGCCCACACACGAGGGGATTGTCCGGTGGACTTGAGTCCAGCGGATAATCCCGCGGGATAGTCCCTTCGTGTGTACGCGGCATAAGAGGGACCCCCTAGCAACAGGTTGAAAAAAGACACCAGTCTATCCAGTTCAACCTGTGGTGTGTAAGTGTGCTTGTGTTTATGTCAATAGTACATTGTATATCCCTGTATGTTGTGATTGCTAAGGTGCCCATCCAATAGTTTTCTGAAACTATTGCCGCTCCCTGCCTACACCACCGCCCATGGAAGAGAATTCCACATCCTTACATCTGACAGTAAACAACCGTCTACGCAGTTTAAGGTTAAACCATTTCTTGCCCAGTATTTAATATGTACATCGCTATCATATCCCATCTCAAGCGTCTCCTCTCCAGAGAGAATAAGTTCAATGTTTGTAGTCTTTCCCCATAGCTGAGATCTTCTAGTCCCTTTATTAGTTTTGTTGCCCTTCTCTGGACTCTCTTCAGTTCCAGCACATCCTTTCTGAGGACTGGTGCCCAGAACTGGGCGGCATACTCAATATGCGGTCTGACCAGAGTCTTGCAGAGTGTGAGAATTATTGTTTTATCTCTGGAGTGAATCCCCTTTTTAATGCATGCTATAATTCGGTTGGCTTTACTTGCAGCAGCTTGGCATGACATGCCATTGCTGAGTCTGTCATCTACTAGGACTCACAGGTCCTTTTCGATCCTAGAGGTTCTCCCCTTTGCGAGTAACTTGCATTCTTATTTTTAGCACCCAAATGCATTACTTTACATTTTTCAACATTAAACCATTTGCCCTGTAGTTGCCCACCCCATTATTTTATTTAGGTCTTCTTGTAAGATTTCCACATCCTGCGCAGAAGTTATTGCCCTGCTTAACTTTGTATCGTCCGCAAATATTGAGTTTGAGCTGTTTATCCCATCCTGTATATTGTTTATGAATAAATTAAACAAAATTGGTCCCAGGACAGATCCTTGGGGGACCCATTTACCACACCGGACCATTCCGAGTACTCACTATTTATCACCACCCTTTGGACCCGCCCCTGTAGCCAGTTTTCAATACAGGTACTCATCCTATGGTCCATGTCGACAGACCTCAGTTTGTAAAGTAAACATTTGGGATTTGGGAACTGAATTAAATGCCTTTGCAAAATCCAGATATACCACATCCACATCCTTTATCTAGATGGCAGTTCACTTCTTCATAGAATGTTAATAGATTGGCAAAAATTATTCTGCATGAATCCGTGCTGATTACCACTAATGGTACCGTTTTCATTACTTAAACCTTGGATATAGTTCCTTATCATCCCCTCCATTAGCTTAAATACTATTGATGTTAGGCTGACTGGTCTGTAGTTTCCAGGGATATATCTTGGCCCTTTTTTAAATATCAGTACCACGTTGGCTTTTTTTCCAATCAGCTAGCAACATTCCAGTCAGTAAACTGTCCATAAAAATTAGGAAAAATAGTCTAGCTATCACCTGGCTGAGTTCCTTAAGGACCCTCGGGTGTAAGCCATCTGGTCCTGGTGACTTATTTATGTTAAGTATTTCAAGTCTATTTCTGATACTATCTTCTGTGACATGTTACCAACATTACAGTCTTGGTTACTATATACCCCATTTCCTTTGTGAAAACTGAGGAGAAGAATGCATTTAACCACTTCAGCCCCAGACCAATTGGCAGCCAAAGGACCAGGCCCCTTTTTGCGATTCAGCACTGCGTCGCTTTAACTGACAATTGCGCGGTTGTGCGACGTGGCTCCCAAACAAAATTGGTGTCCTTTTTTTCCCACAAATAGAGCTTTCTTTTGGTGGTATTTGATCGCCCCTGCGGTTTTTATTTTTTGCGCTATCAACAAAAATAGAGCGACAATTTTGAAAAAAATGCAATATTTTTTACTTTTTGCTATAATAAATATCCCAGAAAAATATATAAAAAAATTTTTTTTCCCTCAGTTTAGGCCGATACATATTCTTCTACATATTTTTGGTAAAAAAAATTGCAATTAGCGATTATTGATTGGTTTGCGCAAAAGTTATAGCGTTTACAAAATAGGGGATAGTTTTATAGCATTTTTATTAATATTTTTTTTTTTACTAGTAATGGCGGCGATCAGCAATTTTTATTGTGACTGCGACATTATGGCGGACACATCGGACATTTTTGACACATTTTTGGGACCATTGTCATTTATACAGAAATCTGTGCTATTTAAATAGCACTGATTCCTATGTAAATGACAGTGGCAGTGAAGGAGTTAACCACTAGGGGGCGGGGAGGAGTTAGTGTGACGTGTTGTGTGTTTTTTTACAGTAGGGGGTATGGCTGACGTCTGACGTCACTGATCGGCTGTTCCCGATGACAGGGAACAGCAGATCACTGACAGTCAGTGTAGGAAGCGCGGGGAGAGGTTTGTTTACACAGACCTCTCCCCGTTTTTCAGCTCTGTGACACGATCGGGGGACACCAGCGGCGATCGGGTCCACTGGTCCCGCGGCCGTGGTCACGGAGCTCCCGACCGGGTTGCAAGTGCGCTGCCGGTGGTGCGCGCGACCCCACGGCTAGGCAATTAAAGGGGACGTATATACACGTCCTTTTGCCTAGCCGTGCCCTTTTTCTTTTTTTAACTCTTTATTTTACATTTTTTTTATACATTACACTTCATGTATACAATAATCCTTGCTGTATGACATTTTCTCTGTTTACAATCACTTTCTATAACTCATAATATTTAACCATTACATCATCTAACCTCCTAGCAACTTCCTTTTCTCCCCAATCTTTACCTCATCAACCCCCCCCCCCCCCCTAGAAGAAAAAAAGAGAGAAAAAATAAAAAAGTTTTTCCCCCCTCTTTCACATATCTCTCCTGTTGCCCCCCTCGCCCCCCTCCCAACCCCGTCCCCAACCGGATACATCCTAACTCTCCTCTCCTTTTTATATGAGAAATAGGGTGCCCATGTGTCCCAGTATTTCTCCTCTTGCTCTTTCATTGCCAGAGTCAGATTTTCCATTTGTTGAATTTCTCTAACTCTAGCCCACCACTTAGGGCTCTCGCCATGGTGAGAAGATGCTTCAGTAAAGATCTTTTATATTTTTCAACCGACATAGGAACATCATTTAATAAAAATTCTGCTGGGTTTTCCCCAAGAGACACACCTGTAATACTACTTAGTGTTTCCTCTATCATTTTCCAAAATTCTCTTATTTTCCCACATTCCAAAAAGATATCCAGACCGAAGTTCTCTCATATAGCTTTGGGGGATCCTTATTGGCAAGGTTTGGAACAGGTATAAAAGCCTAGGCATTACATTCATTTTTATTATATTTGTCCTACCAAACCATGTAAAAACCTCTCTGTCCCATCTTTGTAAATCTATTTTTATTTGTTTTAACATTGGAGCATAAATTAATTCAAATATCCTACTTAGCATTTTGGGGATTTTAGTCCCCAAATAACTAATATAAGTATCTGTCCATCTGAAATTGAATTGTGATGTTATTTGGTGGGTCAGTGAGTCGTTCATTTCCAACCCCATTGCCTCCGATTTATTGTAATTCACTTTAAAATTTGCTATGTCGCCAAATTGCTTTAGCTCCCCCAGGAGGGGAGGCAGGGATATGACTGGAGAGGATATGAAAAAAATCTAATCGTCTGCATAAGCCGCTAGCTTGTATTCCTCAGTTGCTGTTTTTATACCTCTAATATTACAATTTGCCCGTATTTTTCTTAGAAATGGCTCCATTGTAAGGATAAAAATAATAGGTGACAATGGACAACCCTGGCGTGTTCCATTTTGAATTCGAAATGGCTCTGAAATTCTATCATTCACCTTGACTCTTGCGGTCGGTACAGAATATAAGTTTTGGAACCATCTCACATTCCCTCCCCTAGTCCAATATGTTGCAGTGTGGTCCTCAGAAACACCCAGTCCACCCTATCGAATGCTTTTTCTGTGCCCTTCTGAGGACGTAAATATACAGTGGGCGGTCGGGAAGCTGTTAAAACTTTTGCCTTCTCTTTGTCTTTTGTAACCAAATTCCCTTCATCATCCTTTATGGAACCAATATTTTCTGGCCTCACTTTCTTACTGTTATACATTATTTTACATAATTTACTTTAAAGTGGAACAAAACTTATTTAGGAGCTTTTGCCATAAAGTAATTTATGCACAGCATGAATACTGGTCTCCTGTAGCACATTGCTCTCATTTGTTGCTGATGCTATCTTTTTCTCTACTTTTTCTCCATCCAACTTCTGGCAGACCATTTTGCTGTAGCTTTGACTTAAATTGTCCTGTTATACTGGCATTGGCTCCTACATTCAGTGTCTTACAGATATTGAGAAGGTTCACTTTACGGTTCATTCAGATTGTGTACAAAAAATGCTGTCAGAAAAGGGTTGTTTTTGTCAGAAGTCGAACACAGTAGGGGGGAGGGAGGGCAAATTTATCAAAACTGGTGCAGACAGAATCCAGAACAGCTGTGCAAGGCAACCAATCAGCTTTTATCTTTCATTTTCAAAGCTAAACTGGATAAGCTGAAGATAGAAGCTGATTGGTAACGTTACCATGCATAGCTGCTGCAGACACTGGCTACTCCAGTTTGGAAAAATTCTCCACATAGTCCTTTCTACAAAAAAAAACTCTACCTGATGGAACTTTGAATCTGCATGGTATTTGTTGATTTCTTTTTCAGGTGTGTGTGTATGTAAGAGGCAGCAAAAGGAGTTCTTAAATCGGCGGTTCACACAAAAATGGAACCTCCGCTTTTTGGACCCCCCCCCCCCTCCGGTGTCACATTTGGCACCTTTCAGGGGGGAGGGGGGTGCAGATACCTGTATAATACAGGCATTTGCACCCACTTCCAGGAATAGACTCCGACAGGAGTCTACGCCTCTTCCCGCCCCCCCTGCTGTCTGCTGGGAAACACACGGGTCCCAGAGACAGCAGGGACCATCTGGATTGTGCAGCACGACTCGAGCATGCGCAGTAGGGAGCTGCGGCTTCACTTCCTGATTCCCTTACCGAAGATGGCGGCGGCAGCACCCAAGAGCCGAGCGACAGATCGGCTTCGGGTGCCGACATCGCGGGCACCCTGCACAGGTGAGTGTCCATATTTTAAAAGTCAGCAGCTGCAGTTTTTGTAGCTGCTGACTTTTAAAAAAAAAAAAATTGGCGGACCACCGCTTTAAAAATAGCCCTTCTGCATCGCAAATGGGGGTTTATAAATATTTAGACAATTAGCAAAATATAATGTGGTGAACTGGTGTTTTACACCACTGCCAGAAAGAAATATTGAAGTTTTAAACAGGTAAGCAGGGCTCTGTGTATGCTGCTCAAACCTTCATTTTTTTAGTTTTAACTGGTGTGCACCTTTAATCTGTTCTTCACAGAAAACGCCTATCAATTACTCGTTTCATCTGTCACCGTGCAGTCATATATCATTGGCTTTGTTTTCCTCTGACTTTTTTAAGGTAGTGTGGGACATACAAAGGATATCAATCTTTGACATTTCTCAGTGTATTCTTTCTTGTTTCTGATATGAAAGGGAATATAAAAATCTATTTCAAACTAGTCTAAAATAAAATGAAACTGTAGACACTGTGGTAAAACCTACATATATAGGGCCTAACTTACTAAAGTAAAGTTCATGGTGCTAAAAGTGGTGGAAAATGGTAATTTATTCACCATGAAAATCATGTTTTTGAGTATCACTTTGTTAGTGCCTTAATGTTAACATATATATATATATATTCATTCCTCAATAGGCACTCTCCCCCGTACCCTCAGCCTCCTCCACTTTGTACAATGGATGCCTTATGCTTCCTGTAGAAGCTCCATTAGCTTCTCCTTCTTATTGAGTAATGCAAGAAGTGTTGTCATCGATTGAATTCAATTGACTGACAGGATAAACATATTCCTAATATATTAAAACGAAGAAGCCATTAAAGTGGTTGTAAACCTTTTGCTACAGGTAAGCCTATAATAAGGCTTACCTGTAGCTACCCCAGATATCTCCTAAACCTGCACAGTTTAGGAGATATCCCCTGTATCTGCATGTGCCAACGTCATCGGCACATGCGCAGTGAAGCAATGGCACGCACATGCTGTTTGCTTCAGTGAGTATGCCGTTACCGGCGGCTCCCGCGCGCAAACGCGGGAGTGATGTCATCACAGCGCCGGAACCGCGATACCTGGAAGTAACTCTGGGGAGAAATGTCGCCGACTGGTGCTGTGTATGGGCACTGCAGCGGGGGATTCAATCTCAGGTGAGTATTACATAATGAGCTAGTATGCTGTGCCTGCTAGCTCATTATGCCTTTGTCTTGCAGGTCTTTTTTTTTTTTATGTGGGTTTACAACCACTTTAACTGCTTGCCACCCGCCCACCGTCAAATGACGGTGGGGCAGTGTGGCTCTTGTTCTGGGGTGACATCATATGACGGCGTCCCAGAACGGCCGCACCCGCGGGGGCACGCAGCACAGTGATCGCGGCCGTGCCGCATTGCTAAGACACGGCGTGACCCTGATCTCTGGAAAGAACCACGTCTGCGGCTCTTTAACCATGTGATCGGCTGGGTCCAATCACAGCCGGTCCCATGTAAACAAGGAAGTGCTGGTAATTGATGCTCCTCGCCTCACACTGACAGTGTGTAGCGAGGAGAGCCGATCAGCAGGATCTCCACACAGGGGGACATCTAGGAATGTAATCGGGGCACTGCTCATTACAATATAGAAAAATAGTGTCACAAATCAGTGCCCACCATTGCCCACCAATGCCAGCTATCAGTATGCCAGCCCAACAGTGGCAGCAATCAGTGCCCACCACTGCCCACAAGTGCCACCAATCAGTGCCCATTAGTGACGCCAGTCAGTGCTGGCAATCAGTACTGCCCATCAATGCCCATTAGTAATGCCCATCAGTGTCACCCATCAGTGCCACCCATCAAAGCCCATCAGTGCCCATCATTACCGCCTATCCGTGCCGCCTATTACTGCCCACCAGTGCCGCCTATCAGTGTCCACCAGTGCAGCCTATTAGTGCCCATCAGTGCCGCCTATTAGTGCCCATCAGTTCCACATATCAGTGTCACCTATCAGTGTTGCATATTAGTGCCTCCTCATCAGTGCCACATCATCAGCGCACATCAGTGAAGGCAAAAAATTACTTAGTTACAAAATTTTGACAAAACCATTTTTTTTCAAAATTTTTGGTCTTTTTTTTGTTGTAAAAAATAAAGAACCCAGCAATGATTAAATACCACCAAAATAAAGCTCTATTTGTGTGAAGAAAATTATAAAAAAATTGTTTGGGTACAGTGTAGCACGACCGCGCAATTGTCATTCAAAATGCGACAGCGCTGAAAGCTGAAAAACGGCTTGGGCAGGAAGGGGGTGTAAGTGCCTGGTAGGCAAGTGGTTAATGACACCTCTGATGGAGTGGAGTGTAAGCTACTATTTTATGAATTACATTTTTTAGGCTTAGATACACTTCAATCCTAAATATAGATACATACCCCACTTCTGGCCTACAAACACTAGCCACTTCCGGACCGCCGCATGCCGATGCACGTCCCTACATTGGGGACGGATATCGTTGTTATGGCAGCAGCTAGCTGTATTCCCGTGTTCAGCCTGCGGTCCGGTAAAAGATAAAAGTGGTCTCTGCAGCGGATTCACCACAAGATCACTTTTATTGGTGGCAGGAGAGCCCCCCCCCCCCCCTCCCGCTGCGATCCAGTGCCCTCCGCTGCTTACCAGAGCCTTCGGCAGCGGCAGAGGCGATTGCGTCTGTCCCCTGGGCTGACATGGAGATGAGTGAGGGAAAGACGGCCCCCATCTGTCTTCATGACACTTCCGGGGCGGAAGCGACGTCAAAACGTCACTTCCGCCCATAGCTCTTAAAAGGTCCTTTTATTTTTTTTAAATTACATTTTTTATTTTAATTTTTTTATTGCATTTTACTGTAAATATGAGATCTAAGGTCTTTTTGACCCCAGATCTCATATTTAAGAGGTCCTGTCATGCTTTTTTTCTATTACAAGGGATGTTTACATTCCTTGTAATAGGAATAAAAGTGACACATTTTTTTTTAAATAGTGTAAAAATAAATAGTAAAAGATAAAATAAATAAGAAAAACAATTTTTTTTTAAATGCACCCCATCCCGCCGAGTTTGCGTGCAGAAGCGCACGCATATGTGAGTAGCGCCCGCATATGAAAGCAGTGTTTAAACCACACATGTGGGGTATCTCCGGGATCTGTAGAGCGAGAGCAATAATTATCTAGACCTCCTCTGTAGCGCAAAAAATGCAACCGGTAGAATTTTTTAAATGTTGCCTATGGACATTTTTAAGGGTAAAAGTTTGTCACCATTCCACGAGCGGACGCAATTGTGAAGCGTGGCATGTTGGGTATCAATTTACTCGGCTAACTTTACTGTTGTCTTAAAAAAAAGTGCGCTTGTAAGACGGTGTGATAGAAAGTATTGCAACGACCGCTATTTTATTCTCTAGGATGTTAGAAAAAAAATGTATAAGTAATTTTCTAGCAAAAAAAATGTTTGTAAACACCACATCTAAAAAAGAGGCCCAGTCTTAAAGAGGCTAGAGAACAATTACAAAAACAAAAAAGCTAATTTGATATTGCTATAAGGCATGATAAAGCGCATCACTGTACTGCAACTGTTTATGCAGTACATACTTAAATTGATGATAGATGATTACCCCAAACGTAATAACTCACTATCCTGGATGAACCCAAAATGAGATGTCACACAAGGCGCTTGCATAATCAACAAGCATTTAAGACATATATACCAAAACAGTGCTGTGCTGCCAATCATATAAATGTGCAAAGAATAAAATTAATACTAAACTTCAACTAAATCCAACCTGCAAAGGGAGTATGCGGTTCACCAATATTTTCGCGTATAGCTTCACATCAACGTTTATGAGTGAAATAGGTCTAATTCAAATTTTTGCACTTATAGAAACTTAGTAAAGCATTTAAGACACACTAATAAGGTATATCAGTGTACTGCCTTGAGAAATACTAACTTATCTGGACTAGTCTAGTTACATCTCAGGTACTCACAGGTCTTTCAAAGTAAATTCAATTATTCCAAATAGTATTTATTTGCTGACTGATGTTTTAATGTGGTGCAGCCCACCTTTATAAGGGCATTGATAAAGGTGGGTTATTCCCTACTGAACTGTCGGTCAGCAAATAAATTGTATTTGGATTCACTGAATTCTACTTAAAAGACCCCATCGTTCATCTGACATTTCAGACAAGTCTGTTGTGCAGATGCCAATCAACAATTCTGGCCAGATGGCATGCCCAGTAGCACTTTATTATGTCCGGGAGACTGATACCTCCCTTCAGTATGGGTGTCACAAGTTTCTCCCATCATATACGTGGATGTTTGTCAGCCCATTTAAATTTCAAACACAGTTTTTTTTATAGGTGGTGAAGAAAGAGGGGGGAAGTTTGATCGGTACAGTCTACAGCAGATATAAGTGTCTGGGGAGTATGTTCATTGTCATGATAGCTGCCCTCCCAAACCATGAAAAAGTGCCCTTATTCCAGTCTTGAAGGTCTTTTTGTATAGTCTTAATAATGGGTAAGAAGTTTCTGGAGTAGAGGACATCTAAGTTAACTGGATTCCTAGGTAGGTGATGGCATGTGCTTCCCAACCAAAAGGGAAGTTGGCCTGGCATTGCGTCATTAAAGAGTCGGGTAAGGAAACATTAAGGGCCTTAGATTTAACAAAATTTATTTGGAGGTTGGAGAGGAATTTGAAGAGAGAGAAGTCTTTTAGGAGATTGGGAATTGTGGTTATGGGGTCAGTGAGAAATAGAAGGATGTCACCAGCGTATGCGGACAATTTATATTGATTCCTTGATTGTAACCCCTTTGACAGTTGGGTTAGTCCTAAGCCTGCGAAGCATGGGTTTTAGCGTGAGAATGAATATGATGGGTATACCTGCTGCGTTCCTTTAGACAGGGAGAAGGCGTCCGACGGGTGACCATTGACACTGATTCTCCCCGTTGGGGATGAGTAAAGGGCAAGAATATATTGAAGCATATGGCCTCAAAACCCCATTTTGCATAACGCTTCCGTCATGTAGTCCCAGGCAACTCTGTTGAATACCTTCTCCGCATCAAGGGAAAGGAAAAAGCCTGGAGAGTTAGATGATGACAGACAGTGATGGATGCTGATGGCCTTCAGGGTGTTATCTCAGGCCTCACGGCCAGGGATAAAGCCTACTTGATCCAAAGATACCAATGCGGGAAGTAAAGGGAGTATGCGGTTCACCAATATTTTTGCGTATAGCTTCACATCAATGTTTATGAGTGAAATAGGTCTATAGTTTGAAACCAAGGTTGTGTCTGCCCTGTTTGGGTATCACAGTAATGTGGGCCTCAAGGATGTCTGGGTTAGTGGGGGAGGTGGGCACTGCATTAAAAGTGTTCATAAAGTGTGGGATTATCGTGTCTTTGAAGGTTTTGTAGTAGCTGATGGATAAGCTGTCTGGGCCTGGACTTTTGCCCGGTTTCATTTGCTTAAGGGCTATGATAGTCTCTTCCCATGTGAGTGGTTTGTCTACATTTGCAGCCTCATTGTCTGGGATGGGTTGTGACCTTTTTTTTAATCGATTGTCATCTTCCCTGATTGATCAAAGCTGGATCCTACACAATGGATCAATTTAAATATCATCACATTTTGGGCACTGATTGAAATGTCATCCTACTTCAATACAAAATCTACGAACCATGAGAGAATCTCTGTTGCTAACCATAGTTAACTATATAAGTACCACTATATATTACTTTTGTCAAGACTCAATTTCATCTTCCTTATTATGTGAATGATTTTTGCCTTGTTGCTATGGTGGTATACTTCCCCTCTTCTCTTAGATTTGTTTTTTCAGATATGTGTGATGGCCCGATGATAAAAGATTATTGATGTATACAGCTTAACCTCCACGCAGAGCTGGCGCCAGCATACAGCAGCTAAGGCGGCCCACCTTAGGGCGCCAGGAGAGGGGAGGGTGCTAAAGCCAAGAGTCACTCAAGTGCTTATGCTGGCGCTGCCCTGCTCACACCTTCCCACAGTGCCCTACAGCCTGCCTTCCCACAGTGCCTTACAGCCTGCCTTCCCACAGTGCTCTACAGCCCACCTTCCCACAGTGCCCTATAGTGTGACTGGAAACACTAAGGTAAGGGGGTGGGGGGGGTCGGACACGGATATAAGGGGGAACTCTGCAAACTCAATTGTAAAGAGGAACTCTTATGTAAGGGGACTCTTTTATCATAGTTCCCTCTTATGCCGCGTACACACGGTCAGATTTTCCAACGGGAAATGTTCGATGTGAGCTTGCTGTCAGAAAGTCCGACCGTGTGTATGTTCCATCGGACATTTGCTGTCGGATTTTCCACCCACAAATGTTTGATAGCAGGTTATCAAATTTTCTGCCAACAAAACTTTGCTCAGAATCAAGTACAAGCCGGTGCGCGTAATGGAGATAGCACATTCATCACACAGCAATGCAATTTTGCGTTGATGCTGATATTCACAGAGTTCTGACAAAATGCTTTTTTATTATTTCTCGTGATCTCCAGAATATATATATATATATATATATATATATATATATATATATATATATATATATATATATATATATATATATATATATATATATATATATATATATATATTTTTTTTTTTTTTTTTTTTTTTTTTTTTATATTGATCTCCATATTTATTTATTTTTGTATTTTCTCGTGATCTCCAGAAATAATTTTTTTTTCTAGTGATCTCCATAATATTTTTTGTGTGTCAAGTTATCACAACACCATTATTACCTTTTTGAAGTAAAACACATAGCCAAGTATTTGTCAAAACAAAAATTAGAAATTTAATAGGGGTTATAACAAAATAAAGAGCAAGGCAACGATGGAGAAACAGTTGGAATTGGTGAAGCCTTTGTACCTCAGGGCAGATATCAATTATTTGACTGTCAAATTTGGTAAGCTGAGGAGTCCATTTAATGGGGAGCACAATACGGTCCAGGACTCTGAGAGATCGGGAGCAGCATCAGATGACATATATGTCCTGAGGCTGTGGTCTTACAACAGCCTGCGTTTTTTGCCAGACCACACCAAACCCAGGCCATCATTCTCAACACTTCCTTCCATGCTGCTGTGGTGGGTTGGGTGGCTGAGGTTTTGCTGGAGGTGGTGGAGGAGTAGTATGGTCCAACTCACACAGGTGGCTTTTATTTGTGAGTTGGCCCCTCATCCCCTTGTTTAGGGCCTGAAGAATTATCTCCTCACAGATGAGGCATTGGCCCTCCTCCATGTGTTCCAGTTTACTCGCTGTCACACAGCCAAATGACTCGGGCCACCAGGGGTCATTGTAAGCACTGCAGTAGGCTGTAGAATTAAAGTAGTTGCTGACGCCTCCAGGCTCCTCGCCTTCCTGGTACTTTTGGTTGGAAGGCAGAGGGGAGGAACATGGGATTTGGTCAGACTGCTTTCCACAGCCTCCACCTGGCTGAGACGGAGCTGTGTATGAAAATGGTACATAGTTTTAGTTTTTTGGTCATCAATCACACACAATTTTGAGCTCATGACTGTTGCAAATTCAATGTTAACAAATAGAAAAGACTATCATTCTGACCCCAGCATTTTTCATTCTTGTCCCAATCATTTTTGGCCACTACTGTATATTGATATGTAAACCACTTTGTTAAATCAGAAATTTGTGATCAATAACATTTAGTTAACATCATTGAATTTTGAAGAAATATGTTGAACAATGCTATACCTAGCTTAAGCTGGGCTCCTTCACACCTTCTTTCTGGGTGGAAGGCCCAGGTTGGACTTCAGGAGCCTCAGCTGATGTTCAATGAAGTGTGGAAGGAAGTGTAGATAGTGATGGTCTGGGTTAACTCTGGTCTGACAAAAAATGCAGTCTGTCATAGTACCTCAGCCTGGGTATATATACGTCATTTGCTGCTGCTCTGGATCTCATGGAATCCTGGACCTTCTTACGCTCCCTGTTACAAGTGCTTCTCAGGCTACCAATTTTGGCCTTCAAATGGTTGATGTCTGCCGTGTGTAACCTCTAAAATCTCTATTTCTGATTTATTAATCACAAAATATGATATGGGTTAAATGAGAGTTCTACTGACCAGGAGGAAAGGCTTTGAATATAATAACATTTATTACAGGTAGTTAAAAGTCAAGCTAATACACAAATCCCTAGCACATCAAGGCAGAAAATGCTAGGTTGAAATAAAATATATATATATATATATGAAGGAATATAGATTATATTCCTTCCGACCGTGATCTACAAGCATGTTTAGTTACAAGTAGCAGGGCATACCTTCCCCTGCTACATGCCATCCTACCTGCTGGTTGGTTCCCCCGGAAAGAACGAGCTGGCTCCCCTTTCCCCAGAGTAACCAAAAACCAGCCTGATCCCTCATTGGCTGGCTTAGCGTGAGTTCTGATTGGTTACTTACTCTAAGCCAGCCCCCTTACAGCAACTCCCACCAGTGATGTAAAAAAATATACTTTACTGGTCCCAGGGAGTTTGAGTATGAAACTTGGGGTGAGACTTCCTTCATTCTTTATCCCGGCATGGGGTCGTTTATAGTGAATAGGTGACACACAATGTTAATTGGCTCCCCATTGTCCTTCAAGTTTCGGCCCCGCAATGTCTGCAGTTGACCAGAGCTTGGGAGGAGAGCTTTTGCTCACCTTTCATAGCTGCAAGCAAAAAGAGATATATTCATAATATTTCACAGATATTAATGGAAATTTCACATAACCGCATCAGGCAACACGTGGGATACACAGGCTTCACCAATTCCATCAGTTTCTCCAGCGCTGTCTTCCTCTTTAGCTCGTTGGAGTATTCTCTGCATGTCACTTGCCAGAAACATGGCAGCTCCCTGTACATGTCCAGGAATTTGGGCAGGAAATCCGGGTCAGTGAATTTATCCACCATTTTAGCTGCAACACACAACACAAAACAAACCCTAAAGGCAGGCTAAACTATCCTAATCTTCTTCCAATATAGGCCTCAATCTCTAAAGCAGTATAGGCCACTAACCACTGATGCCCAAGTTAAAATTGTACCTTTGTTTGCACGATCGGCTCTAATGATCCTCCGTCCTCCTCTCACAGATCGTACGTACAACTCCCACGTGTTATGCTTTATATACACTGTGCATGCGTCAAACTCCGCCCCTGCCCTTCTTTCTAGTATATTCCCCACCTCTTCTCTTTCGGGGCAGTGGGAGAGCACATGGCGGAGACACAGCAGTTGCCGGCAGAGAGCAGCAACGATGAAAGCCCGGAGCAAGGCAGGTCCACATCCAGGAGGAGATAGAAGGCCTCAACTATGTCCATGGTGGAGATGGTGGACATCTTGAAGAGGGCAGACTATGATGGGAAGTAGACATGTGCACTGCCAAAAAAATGTGTTCATTTTCGTTTTATTAATTTTTTTATTTTTTCGTTATGATCACAATTAGTAAATTTGTTCATTAGTAAATTCGAACATTCGTAAATGCATAAATTCGTACTTTCGTACATTCGTAAATTAGAAAATTTGGAAATATGAAAACACAAAAAATAGAAAATCTGAAATAGTGACTAACTATTAAACTATAGGTATTGTATTTCCTTTCAAATTTGGCTGTTAGTGAACATGAATTATCTGAAATAACGAACGCTGCATCTAAACAAAATGGAACCGAAACAAATTAATAACAAATAATAATAATATGCATTACGTTCCATTTGTTTGTATACGGCATTTGTTATTTCAGATAATTTGTAACTTAAAATAAATTTGTATTTGTTATGTTCACTAACAGCCAAATTTAAAAAGGAAATTACAATACCTATAATTTAATAGTTAGTAATAGTTAAGTTATTATTAGTTAATTATAAATTCAGATTTCCGAATTTATGAATGTACGAATTAGCGAATGTATGAATTTCCAAATGTGCAAATGTACGAATTTACGAATGTATGAATTTACAAATTTTCGAATATTCGAATTTACGAATATTCGTAAAAGTTTGTTAAACGGATTTTTGTTAGTTCGGATATTTCCGAATTAACGAATTTGTCGAAATTCGTTAAAAAACTAATTTGGAATGAAACGAATTGCACATGTTTAATGGGAAGCATGGACCTTACCGAAACCCAAATGTGAGAAAGGCCAAGATCATGACTAAAGTTGTGAGAAGTCTGCACAGGAATTTTGGAGTAAGACGATCCAAGAAGCAATTGAGGAAACGCTGGTCAGACCTGAAATTGAGGGAGCACGATCAGTATAGAAGGATCTGGAAAGTAAGTATTTGTCTTGTGTTCATATTATTATTATTACTTCAGTGCTGGTCCATGTGCTTTTCTTTACTGTTGTACAGTTTAAAATGGCAAGTTTGAGGTTCATGGGCACAGTATAATTGTTCATATTAAACATCGTTCATTCGACCACTAATACAATGTTTTTGGCAGATGCAGATTAACTACATTTGTTCATGCCTATTTGTATTAAAAGAAGTTTAGTACATTGTTGTCTAGATTTGTTTGTAACTATAATGAAATGCAAACTTTATTCAGTGTAAGGAGGACACTCAGCAGCTGTTTACTAGACATGGGAACTGACAAAAAATTCGTTTCGTTTCGTTTCGTCCCGTTTCGTATATAAAAAAATTCGTAATTCGTAATTCGTGTACGAAATTCCGTTCGAATTCGTACGAAATACGAAATTCGGACGAATCGTAATTTTTTTTACGAATCGTTAGTAAAGTTACGAATCGTTACGAATCGTTACGAATCGTTACGAATCGTTAACGCGGCTAATGAATTGTTGGTTCTCATAACACAGAGAACAATTCGAATCCAACTACAAATATCGAATTTCAATTTCAAGTTACGAATCGTTACGAATCGTTATGAATAGTTACGAATCGTTACGAATCGTTATGAATAGTTACGAATCGTTAGTAAATCCAACTACCAATATCGAATTTCAACTAATTTTGAACGAAATTATTATAGCAGATATAACGAATGAATTCGAATGACAAAGTGTCATTTTTGCAGAAAAAAAAAAAGTGTAGGGGTCCCCCCAAATTCAATAACCAGGCCCTTCAGGTCTGGTATGGATATTAAGGGGGACCCCAGCCAAAAAAAAAAAAAAAATGGCGTGGGGTCCCCCCCAAATATCCATACCAGACCCTTCAGGTCTGGGAT
The DNA here is from genome assembly GCA_028564925.1 of Lithobates sylvaticus. NCBI lineage: Eukaryota > Metazoa > Chordata > Amphibia > Anura > Ranidae > Lithobates > Lithobates sylvaticus. The sequence goes on along the minus strand of CM053028.1, from coordinate 136,809,788 downwards.
GGATTTTAAGGGGAACCCCGGCCAAAAAAAAAAAAAAAAAAAAATGGCGTGGGGTCCCCCTCAAAATCCATACCAGACCCTTTATCCGAGCACGCAACCTGGCAGGCCGCAGGAAAGGAGGGGGGGACGAGAGCGGCCCCCCCTCCCGCCTGAACCGTACCAGGCCACATGCCCTCAACATTGGGAGGATGCTTTGGGGTCCCCCCAAAGCACCTTGTCCCCATGTTGATGAGGACAATGGCCTCATCCCCACAACCGTGGCCGGTGGTTGTGGGGGTCTGCGGGCGGGGGGCTTATCGGAATCTGGAAGCCCCCTTTAACAAGGGGACCCCCAGATCCCGGCCCCCCCCCCTGTGTGAAATGGTAAGGGGGTACTTTTACCCCTACCATTTCACCAAAAAAGTGTCAAAAATGGTAAAAATGACAGGAGACGGTCTTTGACAATTCCTTTATTAAAATCTTCTTTCTTCTTTCTTCTGGCCTTCTTTCTTCATCTTCTCCTTCCTTCATCTTCTTCCATCTTCTTCTTCCTTCGATTCGCTTCTTCTTCCTCCGGTCTTCTCGTCCTTCTCGTCCGGCATCGGCGTCTCTTCTCGCAGGCCGCTCCTCGCAATGGGAGGCTCCCGCTCTGTGAGGCTCCGCTCCGGGTGACAGGTCTTTTATAACGAAGGCACCTGGTGACCCCGCCCCCTCTGACGCACGGGGACGTCATGTGGAATTCCCTATGGCTTTCCCCATGACGTCAGAGGGGGGGCGGGTCACCAGGTGCCTTCGTTATACAAGACCTGTCACCCGGAGCGGAGCCTCACAGAGCGGGAGCCTCCCATTGCGAGGAGCGGCCTGCGAGAAGAGACGACGATGCCGGACGAGAAGGACGACGCCGGACGAGAAGGACGAGAAGACGGAGGAAGAAGAAGCGAATCGAAGGAAGAAGAAGATGGAAGAAGATGACGGAAGGAGAAGATGAAGAAGGAAGACCAGAAGAAAGAAGAAAGAAGATTTTAATAAAGGAATTGTCAAAGACCGTCTCCTGTCATTTTTACAATTTTTGACACTTTTTTGGTGAAATGGTAGGGGTACTTTTGTACCCCCTTACCATTTCACACAGGGGGGGGGGCCGGGATCTGGGGTCCCCTTGTTAAAGGGGGCTTCCAGATTCCGATAAGCCCCCCGCCCGCAGACCCCCACAACCACCGGGCACGGTTGTGGGGATGAGGCCCTTGTCCTCATCAACATGGGGACAAGGTGCTTTGGGGGGGACCCCAAAGCACCCTCCCAATGTTGAGGGCATGTGGCCTGGTACGGTTCAGGCGGGAGGGGGGGCCGCTCTCGTCCCCCCCTCCTTTCCTGCGGCCTGCCAGGTTGCGTGCTCGGATAAGGGTCTGGTATGGATTTTATGGGGGACCCCACGCCATTTTTTTGGGCTAGGGTTCCCCTTAAAATCCATCCCAGACCTCAAGGGTCTGGTATGGATTTTGAGGGGGACCCTACGCCATTTTTTTTTTTTTTTTTTTGGCTGGGGTCCCCCTTAAAATCCATCCCAGACCTCAAGGGTCTGGTATGGATTTTGAGGGGGACCCCCACGACCTGAAGGGCCTGGTTTTTTTTTTTTTTTTTTTTTTTTTTTTTTTTCTTTTTTTTTTTTTTTTTTTTTTTTTTTTTTGGCCGGGGTTCCCCTTAAAATCCATCCCAGACCTGAAGGGTCTGGTATGGATATTTGGGGGGGACCCTACGCCATTTTTTTTTTTTTTTTTTTGGCTGGGGTCCCCCTTAATATCCATACCAGACCTGAAGGGCCTGGTTATTGAATTTGGGGGGACCCCTACGCTTTTTTTTTTTTTTTATATCAATGAATGACTGTTTTTTAAATAGCTTTTTTTTCTGCAAAAATGACACTTTGTCATTCGAATTCATTCGAATGCATTCGAATTCATTCGTTATATCTGCTATAATAATTTCGTTTGAATTAGTTGAAATTTGATATTGGTAGTTGGATTCGAATAATTTGGAGCTGAAATTCGTAAACGGAATTTTTCCTGCAAAAATGACACTTTGTCATTCGAATTCATTCGAATCCATTCAAATTCATTCGAATTCATTTGAATTCATTCGAATCATTCGGCGACGAAATTCGTAAACGGAATTTCGTATTCCGTACGGAATTCGTAAAAAAAAAAATTCGTACTACAGATTCGTAAATTCGTACGAATTTCAAAAAATTCGTACGAATTACGAATTCGTACGAAACGAATCGCACATGTCTACTGTTTACACATCTGGACGCAGGAGCACTAGTGTGGGACACCAGAACAACCTTTTTATGGTGTCCCATGCAGGTGCTCCAGTGGATACTAGGGGTCTTCAGCTTGGAACTCTGCCAAAACAAACAATTGGATAACACTTCCAAGCAATGTTTCATATTACTATTTCTCGCCTCAAATATCTGTCTAAGTATACCTTTTTTGTACTCACATAGGGGAGAAAAGAATCGGCACATATGAGGACATTACAAACCCCACACCTAATGAAGAAGGGGAACAACTCAGCAAACAACCTGAGGATGTGGATTCCGAGGTTCAGGAAGTGGTCGAAATGCTGACCACAACAGTTCAGTGTCTGAGACCACAGCTTCAGGTAATAGATGTATGCCTGCATATTTATAATACATGGTGTGCTTTTTTTATTTTTAGGGATGTTGTGGAAGAAGAAACTCACTTCAACAGTGCAAGTGCACAAGTCATCATCAGCAAAATAATGGTGTGCAATCGGGATTTAGAGAAGGTCAAGAAAAACATCAATGATGTTGAAAAAAAAACTGACCAACATCATTGATGTTTTAGCCAAAGTCTAAAAACAAACAAAAAAAATTATGAAATGTTCTTGTTATTGTTTATCTTTTTATAAAAAATTTAAAATAATAGCAAAGCCAAATTTTGAAGATGCACACAGTGTGTCAACATGTCCTATCTGCCATCATGGGATATCAATGTATGCGCTTTGTGGGTGCAACCCCTTCCTCGCAACTAAAGTAGATGAGAGGAATGTGTTTCACCTACGAAACACGTCAATTGATCCACCACAATGGGCTCTAGCACATGTTGACAAGTAACAAGTGCACTTGTAGGGCAAAGTGGATTGTCTTTTCTGAAATAAGGCCCAGTGTGTCAACATGTGCTAGCTCACATCATGGGGTATCAATGGACATGTTTTGGGGGTGCAACCCCTTCCTCTCATCTACTTTAGTTGCGAGGAAGGGGTTGCACCCACAAAACATGTACATTGATATCCCATGATGGCAGATAGCACATGTTGACACACTGTGTGTTTTGTGGATTTATCAAAATAAATGTAGGGAAAAGACACATATTTTAGACAAGGGATGATGATGGTTATCCACATTTTGAGTCCCAATTTGTGTGCATCTTCAAAATTTGGCTTTTACAGGGGTGAGATCACCCCATTTGATGAAGGCAAGATCAACACAGTTTTGACATACTAATGTCTCATATGGCCTTAAATTTATCAAAGTTGAACTTTGCAAGTTCATGAGTTGGGGATGTTGATGTTATGGTTTTAAACATGCCTGTTTAGCCACAAAAAAGGCTATATCTACTGTCAAATATGTTATACACCAAAGATGTTGGTTTGTTTAAAAACCCTTTTATAACGCACATGTGAATGAGCTTCGAGTAAAATGTTTTTCTACTCAACAAAGTGTGGCTTCTTCTTTAAATGCTCAATACCATTTTTTGGAGTAAGTTGTTGTAGTTACAGTGACAATGGGGGGGGGGGGGTGGATTTACTAGAGGCAAATCCACTTTGCACTACAAGTGCACTTTCAGTGCACTTGTAGTGCAAAGTGGATTTGCCTTTAGTAAATAACCCCCACTGTGCTGTAAAATTTGCCAAAATAAGGCCATTTTAGGGACTACAAGCAATTACTTCATGGAGTTTAAAAGGTTGATTTTTTTTTTTTTTTTCATTAATGCATTACATATATTAAAAACAAAAACATTGTGTGGGTGTAGCAGACCCATAGCACAACAGAACATATTAGTTAGCTGAAGAAGAAATTGTCACCTCATGTATCAAATAAGTTACGTTTGCACTATTGATGAAAATGGCCAAAAATAAAAGGCCATCGGAGAACCTAGGAGACAGATAAGAAACGCAAGCAGTTAAAAAAATGAAATATTTGTTCAGTTTTTCACAAGAAATTTATTTTAAATAGCTTTTAAAAACATTATCTGGCATATCAATTGGCCCCCTACCCAGGAAATACTCAAGATATCTTTGCCGTACTTCACAGGTACTTTGGGGGGCCAAGTCAGGATGGCCAGATTCAAGAGCCATTCAAGAGCCATCATGATCTCTTCCGTTGAGCCAGCCTCATTTACAACTGAGGCCAGATAGTTGGCTGCATTTTTTTCAAAAAATTAAGCAAAATGCAGCAGTACAGAATATTAGGGTTATGTTTGTATTCGGCCATATTTATTGATGTTAGGAATAGCCGAAACCAGCTGGCCATTATGCCAAAGGCATTTTCCACCACTCTTCTGGCTCTGGCCAGCCGGTAGTTAAAAACCCTCTGGTCCGGGGTGAGGGTCCTCATTGGGAACAGCTGCATCAGATTGTTCCCCAGTGAAAATGCCTCATCTGTCACAAACACAAATGGGAGGCCTGCCACATTGTCTGCTGGAGGTGGCAAGCCCAAGCTGCCAGTCTGGAGACGCCTATAGAATTCAGTCTTGGTGATGACTCCTCCACCGATATACGGCCATTCTTCCCCACGTCCAGATACAAAAATTCATACGTCACCGACACCACCACCATGAACATGATACTACTGTACCCCTTGTAGTTATAGTATTATGACCCCGAGTTGGGGGTGGGATGATCCGGATGTGTTTCCCATCTATCGCACCACCGCAGTTGGGAAAGTCCCACTGCTGTGCGAATTGGGAGGCCACAGTCTGCCATTCCTGTGGGTTGGAAGGAAACTGTGGAGGCAAACAAGAAAAAAAAAAAAATAGTACTTTTGCACATAACAAGCAGATTAGACACAAATATTCTAATATCTTTTTTTTTTAATATCACTCGCGGCTAATTGCCGATTCCCATAACACAGAGAACAATTCGAATACAACTACTACCAAATATCTAATTTCAACTAATATGAAAGAAATTATAATAGCGGATATAACGAATGCTTCGAATGCTTCGAATGATTCGAGATTCAGTATATCTAATATAGAGAACTGTTCCTGCACAATGTCATTTTTGCAGGAAAAAAAGCTATTTAAAATCACTCGCGGCTATTGCCGGCAAATGAATTATCGGATCCGTAACACAGAGAACAGTCATTCATTGAAGTCATTGATAAAAAAAAAGTGTGGGGGTCCCCCCAAATTCAATAACCAGGCCCTTCAGGTCTGCTATGGATATTAAGGGGGACCCCAGCCAAAAAAATAAAAAATGGCGTAGGGTCCCCCTAAATATCCATACCAGACCCTTGAGGTCTGGGATGGATTTTAAGGGGAACCCCAGCCAAAAAAAATGGCGTGGGGTCCCCCTAAAAATCCATACCAGACCCTTATCCGAGCACGCAACCTGGCAGGCCGCAGGAAAAGAGGGGGGACGAGAGCGGCCCCCCTCCCACCTGAACCGTACCAGGCCACATGCCCTCAACACTGGGAGGGTGCTTTGGGGGTCTGAGACCCCCAAAGCCCCTTGTCCCCATGTTGATGAGGACAAGGGCCTCATCCCCATAACCCTGGCCGGTGGTTGTGGGGGTCTGCGGGCGGGGGGCTTATCGGAATCTGGAAGCCCCCTTTAACAAGGGGACCCCCAGATCCTGCCCCCCCCTGTGTGAAATGGTAAGGGGGTTTTGTACCCCTACCATTTCACCAAAAAAGGTGACAAAAATGGTAAAAATGACAGGAGGCGGTCTTTGACAATTCCTTTATTAAAATCTTCTTTCTTCTTTCTTCTTTCTTCTGGTCTTCCTTTCTTCACCTTCTCCTTCCGTCATCTTCTTCCATCTTCTTCTTCCTCCGATCCGCTTCTTCTTGCGCTGGTCTTCTCGTCCTTCTCGTCCGGCATCGGCGTCGGCGTCTCTTCTGGGCCGTTCCGTGCAATGGGAGGCTCCCGGTGTGTGAGGCTTCGCTCCGGCTGACAGGTCTTTTATAACGGAGGGCACCTGGTGACCCCGCCCCCCATCTGACGTCATGGGGAAAGCCATAGGGAAGTCCCCATGACGTCCCCGTGTGTCAGAGGGGCGGGGTCACCAGGTGCCCTCCGTTATAAAAGACCTGTCAGCCGGAGCGAAGCCTCACACACCGGGAGCCCCCCATTCCACCCCTTCCCCCTCCCCCCCAGGGTCCCCTCCCCCCCCAGTGTCCCTTCCCCCACGTTCCCTGAGCCCTTACCGTGCTTTCCCTCCCCTCCCCAGGCATATCCTCTCTGATTCCTCTATGACTAGCGACGAGCAGGTGGAGGAAGAAGAGATGGAGGTAACTGTAAAAGGAACCCAGAAGCGTCCTAAAGAAATATCTGATGAGGAGGGTGATAGGGATCCCATGCGTGAAAGTACAGAATGGGTAACCATAAGAAAGAAGAAACAAAACCACAAAAAAAAGAAAAAGAAAGTTCTTGAGTCGGGTCCCCGGCAGGGACCTGGAGGTTGTTTAAAGGTTGTGAGCGGGGTTCCTTCTTCGGGGGCTGAGTATGATGGGGAGGAGGAAGAACTGTGAGTGCAGTGATCCAACAGTTTAGTACCTAGGTGATGCTGCTTTATTTAGTGGCGTTGCCTGTGGGAAGTAGTTGGTGAGCCAGACTATTGTAATTTGATTGTAATATGAAATGAGTGTATAAGGTTGATTTTTGTTATGTAAACTTTATGTTTGTAAATATGGTAGCAGTGGCTGTATAATAAAAAATATCCCATTGCACGGAGCGGCCCAGAAGAGACGCTGACGCCGATGCCGGACGAGAAGGACGAGAAGACCGGCGCAAGAAGAAGCGGATCGGAGGAAGAAGAAGATGGAAGAAGATGACGGAAGGAGAAGATGAAGAAAGGAAGACCAGAAGAAAGAAGAAAGAAGAAAGAAGATTTTATTAAAGGAATTGTCAAAGACCGCCTCCTGTCATTTTTACCATTTTTGTCACCTTTTTTGGTGAAATGGTAGGGGTACTTTTGTACCCCCTTACCATTTCACACGGGGGGGGCGGGATCTGGGGGTCCCCTTGTTAAAGGGGGCTTCCAGATTCTGATAAGCCCCCCGCCCGCAGACCCCCACAACCACCGGCCAGGGTTGTGGGGATGAGGCCCTTGTCCTCATCAACATGGGGACAAGGTGCTTTGGGGGTCTCAGACCCCCAAAGCATCCTCCCAATGTTGAGGGCATGTGGCCTGGTACGGTTCAGGCGGGAGGGGGGGCCGCTCTCGTCCCCCCCTCTTTTCCTGTGGCCTGCCAGGTTGCGTGCTTGGATAAAGGGTCTGGTATGGATTTTGAGGGGGACCCCACGCCATTTTTTTTTTTTGGCCGGGGTTCCCCTTAAAATCCATCCCAGACCTGAAGGGTCTGGTATGGATATTTAGAGGGGACCCCACGCCATTTTTTTTGTCTGGGGTCCCCCTTAATATCCATACCAGACCTGAAGGGCATGGTTATTGAATTTGGGGGGACCCCTACGCTTTTTTTTTTTTTTTATATCAATGAATGACTGTTCTCTGTGTTTTACGGAGCCAACATTTCATTTGTCGGCAATAGCCGCGAGTGATTTTAAGTAGCTTTTTTTTCTGCAAAAATTACACTTTGTCATTCGAATCATTCGAATTAATTTGAATTCATTTGAATTCATTTGTTATATCTGCTATAATAATTTCTTTTGAATTAGTTGAAATTCGATATTGGTAGTTGGATTCTAATAATTTGGAGCTGAAATTCGTAAACGGAATTTTTTCTGCAAAAATTACACTTTGTCATTCGAATTCATTCGAATCATTCGTCATATCCGCTATAATCATTTCTTTCATATTAGTTTAAATTCGATATTTGGTAGTCGGATTCGAATAAATTTGGCGACGAAATTCGTAAACGGAATTTCGTATTCCGTACGGAATTCGTATTCGAAAAAATTCGTACTACGGATTCGTAAATTCGTACCAATTTCGAAAAATTCGTACGAATTACGAATTCGTACGAAACTAATCGCACATGTCTAATGCGCAGTGGGTGCCGGGCTGTGAAGCCACAGCCGGGTTCCCACATTAGGAATGCCGGTGCCGCGAGCGGCTCGGGGAACGAGGGGGGGCCTCGTTCCCCCGCATCGCTGGACCCCGGGACAGGTAAGTGTCCGATTTTTAAAAGTCAGCAGCTGCAGTATTTGTAGTTGTTGACTTTTAAAAAAAAATTTTTTTTTCCCCAGGACGGAGCTCCGCTTTGACCATTCTAATTGTTGTCACTGGGAAAGGGTCTTATTATTATGTTGCAGTATACCTATGGCAATTCTAATCAAAGGTCCTTGCTACTCAGAATTACAAGATAAGCATTCATTTGAATGCATATGTCTTATGCCGCGTACACACGAAGGGACTTTTCCGGGTGGACCTAGTCCAGCGGACAATCCGCCGGACTTTCCAGCTGGCTTCGCCGGACTTTCCGAGCGTGTGGACTTGCCCACACATGCCCGGACTTCTCCGGCGGACAATCCGCTGGACAAAGTCCGCGGGACTTTTGAAAATGAACGGACTTGCCCACACACGGAGCAGTCCGTTCATTTAGAACGTAACTTCAGGTACGTAGCTAGCGTAGGCAGTAAATGCCGGCGCGCTAGCTCCGTCATCTGGCATGGATTTAAAGGGAATCCCTACGCCGAAAAACGGTGTGGGGGTCCCCCCGAAATCCATCTCAGACCCTTATCCGAGCACGCAGCCCGGCAGGCCAGGAAAGGGGTGGGGACGAGCGAGCGCCCCCCCCCTCCTGAGCCGCACCATGGGGGGTGCCCTGGGGAAAGGGGGGCCGTGCGGCCCCCCCACCCCAAAGCACCTTGTCCCCATGTTGATGAGGACAAGGGCCTCTTCCCGACAACCCTTGCCGTTGGTTGTCGGGGTCTGCGGGCGGGGGCTTATCGGAATCTGGGAGCCCCCTTTTATAAGGAGGCCCCCAGATCCCGGCCCCCCACCCTATGTGAATGAGTATGGGGTACGATGTACCCCTACCCATTCACCTAAGGTGTAAAATGTAAAAGTAAAAAAAACACACTTTTGAAAAAATATTTTATTGCACTGCTCCGGGGGTCTTCTTCCGTCTTGGGGGTCTTCTCGCCGGACTCCTCCGCCATTTACGTAGCTCTTTTACCGAGCGGAGAAGTCCGGCTATCTTCTTCGTCGTCGCCGCCGTCATCTGGGGGTCTCGATCCGCCTTCGGGGGTCTTCGGGGGTCTTCCGGGGTCTCTTCTGTTCTTGCCGCTGTCGTCGCTTTCTGCGCCGCCTTCTTCTTCTTCTTCCGCCTTCTTCTTCTTCTTCTTCTTCTTCTTCCGATGTTGACACGTCGCTCTCTCTGGCCGGAATGCCAGAGCCGCGCTGTGCTGGGACTTATATAGGGACAAGGGGACAGGGTCACATGCTCAAGTCACATGGTGCCCCCGCCCCCTTGTGATGTCACAGTCCCGGAGGATGCATTCCGGCCAGAGAGAGCGACGTGTCAACATCGGAAGAAGAAGGCGGAAGAAGAAGGCGGCGCAGAAAGCGACAACAGCGGCAAGAACAGAAGAGACCCGGAAGACCCCCGAAGACCCCTGAAGGCGGATAGAGACCCCCAGACGACGGCGGCGACGACGAAGAAGGTAGCCGGACTTCTCTGCTCGGTAAAAGAGCTACGTAAATGGCGGAGGAGTCCGGCGAGAAGACCCCCAAGACGGAAGAAGACCCCCGGAGCAGTGCAATAAAATATTTTTTCAAAAGTGTTTTTTTTTTACTTTACATTTTACACCTTAGGTGAATGGGTAGGGGTACATCGTACCCCATACTCATTCACATAGGGTGGGGGGCCGGGATCTGGGGGCCCTCTTATAAAAGGGGGCTCCCAGATTCCGATAAGCCCCCGCCCGCAGACCCCAACAACCAACGGCCAGAGTTGTCGGGAAGAGGCCCTTGTCCTCATCAACATGGGGACAAGGTGCTTTGGGGGGGGGGGGCCGCACGGCCCCCCTTTCCCCAGGGCACCCCCCATGTGAGGGCACGCGTCCTGGTTCGGCTCAGGAGGGGGGCGCTCGCTCGTCCCCACCCCTTTCCTGGCCTGCCGGGCTGTGTGCTCGGAAAAGGGTCTGAGATGGATTTGGGGGGGACCCCCACGCCGTTTTTTAGCGTGGGGACTCCCTTTAAATCCATGCCAGGTGACGGAGCTAGCGCGCCGGCATTTACTGCCTATGCTAGCTACGTACCTGAAGTCACGGTTTAAATGAACGGACTTTCCGATGAGCGGCAAGTCCGTTCATTTCAAAAGTCCGGCGGACTAGCCTACTAACGGCGGGATTGTCCGCTGGACTGCCAAGTCCAACGGATAATTTTAAAACAAAACTTAAAACTTTAGTCCGCCGGACTTTTTGAAAAAAAAGTTCGTTGGAGGCCCACACACGAGGGGATTATCCCCTGGACTTGAGGCCAGGGGATAATCCCGCGGGATAGTCCCTTCATGTGTACGCGGCATTAGAAGTACTCGTGTTTTTCTTTCCCTACCTTTGTCCACATTAATAAAGTATAATCTCAGAAAGCCAGGAAAGCTGGTCCAACGGCTGTTACTGTATGCTTTATCCAATTGGAATTACCATGGAAGGCTGTCCCAGAAGCAAGGGCAACATGACCAGATTGGCAAACAAAGATTTTTTTTTCTTCTTGTTTTTTTGTGTGTTTTGTCTCATATTATTTTTATTATGGACTTATTACAGCCAGAACAAGTGATGACTACTGATACTGAGATCCAGAAATGTGGGCTGTAGAGATGGAGAGTTTAAAAGTTTTTTTCCAAAGAGTTTTTATTTCAGAAGGCAAAGCCAAAAGTTCCAAAAAATAAAGGAAAGTACTCATAAACCATTATTTTATGTGCGACTGTTACATAATGGGTTTTTGTGACAGTTGCCGACCGCCGCACGACGATATACGTCGACAGAATGGCACGTACAGGCAGGAGGGCGTATATATAAGTCCCTACCTGCCTGCGGGTGGGGGGCCCAATCGGGCCCCCCCCCCTGGTGCCTGCGGCGGTCGGCATCGTTGGGGGAGCGATCGGAGATTAGGGGTAGGCCACTCATTCGTGCCCCCCCCCTCGCGATCGCTCCCAGCCAATGAAACACTTCCTCTAGCCCCGTCATGTAAACAGGGCTAGAGGAAGTGATGTCATCCCTAACAGACGCGGGTGGGGGGCCGATCGGGCCCGCCCCCGTGTCTGTAAATTGTCCAGGACATTGGGGGAGGGATCGGAGATGAGGGGGGGCACTCATTCATGCCCCCCCCCCTCGCGATCGCTCTCAGCCAATGGAATGCTTCCCCTGGCTCTGTATTGTGTACAGAGCTAGAGGAAGTGAGGTCATCTCTCCTCGTGGCGGTCTTTTCGAACCGACGCCGAGGAGAGAAGACACGTGAGTTGCACATTACCTACACTACACTACACTAACAGTAGAACACTTTAGGCACACTTTTCACACCCCAGCCCCCCCCCCCCCCCCCCCCCGATTGCCCCCCTGCACCCCCTGTCACAGTGACACCAAAGCAGTTTTTTTTTTTTTTTACTGTTAACTGCATTGGTGCATTGTGACCCTAATAACTGTTAGGGCAGTTAGATTTAGCCCCCTTTAGGTCTAGGAACCCCCCCTAATAAAGGTTTAACCCCGTGATCACCCCCCGTCACCAGTGTCACTAAGCGATCGTTTTTTTTGATCGCTGTATTAGTGTCACAGTTGACGCTATTTAGGGAGGTAGGTATTTAGGTTTGCCGCAGCGTTTTATAGGGTCAGGGACCCCCCATATACTACCTACTAAAGGTTTTAACCCCCTGATTGCCCCCTAGTTAACCCTTTCACCAGTGATCACCATATAACTGTTACGGGTGACGCTGGTCAGTTAGTTTATTTTTTATAGTTTCAGGGCACCCGCCGTTTATTACCTAATAAAGGTTTAACCCCCTGATCGCCCGGCGGGTGATATAAGTAAGGTTTTAGAGTCAAATAGGGTCTGCGTCGCCCCAGGCAGCGTCGGGTTAGTGCCAGTACCGCTAACACCCACGCACGCAGCATACACCTCCCTTAGTGGTATAGAATCTGAACAGATCGATATCTGATCTGATCAGATCTATACTAGCGTCCCCAGCTGTTTAGGGTTCCCAAAAACGCATTGTTAGCGGGATCAGCCCAGATACCTGCTAGCACCTGCGTTTTCCCCCTCCGCCCAGCCCACCCAAGTGCAGTATCGATCGATCACTGTCACTTACAAAACACTAAGCACACATAACTGCAGCGTTCGCAGAGTCAGACCTGATCCCTGCGATCGCTTACAGTTTTATGGTAGCGTTTTGATTCAGTCGCTAACAGTCAGGAGCTTTTTTTTTTCCTGTGAGTCTCACTAGTGTACTACTAAATTTAGAGCCCAAAATGGCAAGTCAAACGTACACTAGTGAACAGGCCTACTTGTTTTTGAGTATGACAGATAGTGAAGAGGAGGTCACTCATCTGTCAGAATCAGGCTCAGAATATGACCCAGTAGACGACAGCGGCTCCATGACAGATAGCTCTGACGGCGGAGTTGTGGTCCCTGCTAAGGTCAGGCGTACCAGACCCCAAACTCCTTCTTCTGTTGTTGAGGTGCAGGAACCGCAGGTCGCTCGTAGGAGGCAGAGACGTACTAGAGCCGCTATTCCTTCTGGTGAACAGGCAAGCACCAGCGGTCTAGTACACCCTGGATGTAGTCAAACCAGCACTGCAGTATCACGTGGTGACGTGGCGAGTCCCATAAGTGCAGTTCCAGCTGGCGAGGTGGCAAGCACAAGTAGTGTCCCGCTGCCACCAAGAAGACTACAAAGACAGGCCCGTCGTGCCCATAGTGCCCTTCCTGCAGAATTCGCCAATCCTGATTGGGTGCCCACCACTTCTGCAGAACCCGTACTTCCCCCATTCACTGGCCAACCCGGTATTCAGGTGGAAACAGCTGATTTTACGTCACTTGATTTTTTTTCGCTGTTTTTCACCGAAGATCTCTATAGATCTATTGTGGACCAAACCAATTTGTACGCTGGTCAACACATCGCCGCTAATCCCCAGTTGTCCACCCTTGCCAGAGATTGGAGACCAATTACGGTCCCCGAATTTAAGATCTTTCTGGGCCTTTCCCTCATCATGGGCGTAGTTAAAATGGGTACGTTGCGTTCATATTGGTCCACTGAGCCAATGTACCATATGCCCGTGTTCTCTGCCTCCATGTCCAGGGCACGATACGAAGAGATTTTGCGGTTCATGCACTTCAACGACAATGAACTCGTGGAGACCCTGCATACGTTCGGCTCTATAAAATTCGGCCCCTCATAAACCATTTCAACCAACGTTTTGCAGACTTGTTTACTCCCCATCAAGTTGTCTGCATTGACGAGTCCCTGATTAAGTTTACTGGCCGCTTGTCATTCAAACAATACCTTCCCAGCAAGCGTGCCAGATACGGGGTCAAGATGTATAAGCTCTGTGACAGGGCCACAGGCTATACATGTAAATGTATGGTTTATGAGGGCAAAGATAGCCACATAGAGCCGACAAACTGCCCTGACTACATAGGGAGCGCTGGCAAGATTGTGTGGGACTTGGTGTCACCCTTATTCGGAAAGGGGTACCACTTGTACGTGGACAATTATTACACGAGCGTGCCACTGTTTAGTCATTTGTTTGATCAGCAGATTGGAGCATGTGGCACCGTGCGACCTAATCGCCGGGGCTTTCCCCAGCGGCTTGTAGAGTCCCGTCTTAGGCTGGGGGAGAGAGCCTGCTTGAAGTGTAATAACTTGCTCGCTATGAAGTGGAGGGATAATAAGAATGTTTTCGTTCTTACCTCCCTTCATGCAGACACGACGGTCCAAATGACTACGGCGGCTGGTGTTGTGACGAAACCCCTCTGTGTCCACGAGTACAACCAAAACATGGGAGGGGTGGACCTCAATGACCAGTTGTTGGCGCCGTACCTAGTTGCCCGTAAGGCTAGACGCTGGTACAAAAAAGTGTCTATTTACCTTTTCCAATTGGCTTTGCTGAACGCTCATGTGCTATACGGAGCTTCAGGACATACTGGATCCTTCCTTAAATTCCAGGAAGAGATCATCGGAGCCCTTCTGTTTCCAGACGGTGCTCCACCTCACATTCCCCAACCAAATGCAGTTAGCCGGCTGCATGAGCGGCATTTTATTTATGTCCTCCCGAGTACCCCTACCCAACGAGCCTCCCAAAGAAAATGTCGTGTCTGCAGAAAGCGCGGATTTAGGCGTGACACCCGCTATTATTGTCCCCGCTGTCCTGACAATCCTGGTCTTTGCATCGGTGAATGTTTCGAACGCTACCATACACTAGTTGAGTATTAGCGTAGGGTACAGCATTGCACAGACTATGCACACGTTCTCAAGAATGCCATCGCATTTTGAGACCAAAACCGCTGGAACCGTTACAACAGTTCCGTTAGAACTGTTACAGTTACAAACAAAAGTTTAAAAAAAAAAAGTAAAAAATATAAAAAACCAAAAAAATATAAAAAAAAAAAACCAAAAATAGTTGTTGTTTTATTGTTCTCTCTCTCTATTCTCTCTCTATTGTTCTCTTTTTTACTGTATTCTATTCTGCAATGTTTTATTGTTAACCATTTTTTTTTGTTTTCAGGTACGCCATTCAGTTGCAGCGCGGATTTATCTATCTTGACAGCAACCGTGTTTGCTCCCACGATACATAAAGCCGTGACTCCAACGCTGTAGGAGGTGAGTTCACCACCACAGTTAAAAAAAAAAGAGCATATATGCCGAAGCATAGGGGCAGCAGAGGGCGGAGGAGCGATTTGCTCCTAATGCCGCCTACATACGGTTGAAATTTCGACGGAGGCTTGCCCGTGGAAAATTCCGACCGTGTGTACGCGGCATAACTTTTTTGCGGGAGGATGCCCCCATGCTTCGGCATATATATATTTTAGGCACAGGTTGCGTTTAAAAAAATGTTTTATTTTTTACTATGTTTTTTTTTGGTATTTGCTTTGCAGGTATGGTAAATCTTACTGTTATACTGTAATGTTACTTTGTTTTATTGTTAACCATAATTTGCTTAGCAGGTACGCCATTCAGCTGCAGCGCGGATTTATTTATCTTGACAGCAACAGCGTTTGCTCCCACGATACATAAATCCGTGACTCCAGCGCTGTTGGAGGTGATTTCACCACCACAGTTAAAAACAAAATGGTGCATGTATGCCCATCATTAGAAGTGGGTGGATGAAGGGAGGTATTCTAATGGTGGGCATACCCACCGATCAATCTTTTTTTTTCGTTCAGCCAACAGGCTGCATGAAAAAAAGATTACAATATATGCCAAACAAGGGCCAGCAACGTACTGGTATGTTGCTGGACTTTGAGTGGTTATACCAGAATGATGCCAACAGGATTAGGCATTATCTTGGTATCATTCTTTTCAGCCAGCGGTCGGCTTTCATGTAAAAGCAATCCTATTAGCTAATTAGTCTCTAGACTGCTTTTACAAGCAGTGGGAGGGAATGCCCCCCCCCCCACCGTCTTCCATGGTTTTTCTCTGGCTCTCCTGTCCCAACAGGGAACCTGAGAATGCAGCCGGTGGTTCCGCCAGCTGACCATAGAGCTGATCAGAGACCAGAATGGCTCCAATCATCTCTATGGCCTAAGAAACCGGAAGCTACGAGCATTTCATGACTTATATTTCGCCGGATATAAACAGCGCCATTGGGAAATTGGGAAAGTATTTTATCACACCGATCTTGGTGTGGTCAGATGCTTTGAGGGCAGAGGACAGATCTAGGGTCTAATGGACCCCAATTTTTTCAAAAAAGAGTACCTGTCACTACCTATTGCTATCATAGGGGATATTTACATTCCCTGAGATAGCAATAAAAATGATAAAAAAATATATATAAATGAAAGGAACAGTTGAAAAATAAAATAAAAAAGCAAAATCAATAATAAAAATAAAAAAAAAAAAAAAAAAAAGCACCCCTGTCCCCCCCTGCTCTCGCGCAAAGGCGAACAAAAGCGTCGGTCTGGCGTCATATGTAAACAGCAATTGCACCATGCATGTGAGGTATCACTACGAAGGTCAGATCAAGGGCAGTAATTTTAGCAGTAGACCTCCTCCGTAAATCTAAAGTGGTAACCTGTAAAGGCATTTAAATGCTTTTAAAAATGTATGTAGTTTGTCACCGCTGCACGTTTCTGCGCAATTTTAAAGCATGTCGTGTTTGGTATCCATGTACTCGGCCTAAGATCTAATTTTTTATTTCATCAAATATTTGGGCAAGATAGTGTGTTTTAGTGCATTAAAATTTAAAAAAGTGTGTTTTTTCCCAAAAACACCCACCATTTTAATCTGTAGGGCCTTTGCTTTAAAAAAAATATATATTGTTTGGGGGTTCAACGTAATTTTCTTGCAAAAAAAAATTATTTTCTCATGTAAACAAAAAGTTTTAGAAAGGGCTTTGTCTTCAAGTGGTTAGAAGAGTGGGTAATGTGTGACATAAGCGTCTAAATGTTGTGCATAAAATGCCAGGACAGTTCAAAACCCCCCCAAATGACCCCATTTTGGAAAGTAGACACCCCAAGCTTTTTGCTGAGAGGCATGTCGAGTCCATGGAATATTTTATATTTTGACACAAGTTGAGGGAAAAATAATAATTATTTATTTATTTTTATTTTTTTTGCACAAAGTTGTCACTAAATGATATACCGTATATACTCGAGTATAAGCCGAGTTTTTTCAGCACATTTTTTTGTGCTGAAAGTTCCCCCCTCGGCTTATACTCGAGTCAAGCACTTTTCTGCAGCAAAAAAAAAAAAATTCCGACCCGACTTGGGGCCCCTGTATCTCGGGGCCACTTGGGTCTAGGGATCCCAAATTTGGTGTGCCAACCCAGTGGACCTAGCACTATAACATATCCAAAGATGGGGTTCCTAGCCCTAAGTGGCCCCGAGATACGGGGCCCCAAAGTCGGTTCGGAAAATGTCATTCTCTGCTGCAGAAAAGTGCTTGACATTTTCTGACCCGAATTTGGGGCCCCATATCTCGGGGACACTTGGAGCTAGGATCCCAAATTTGGCATTCAAACCCAGTTGAACTAGCACTACAACATATCTAAAGATGGGGTTCCTAGCAGTAAGTGACCCCGATATACAGGGCCCCAAATCGGTCAACTGTGTCCATCTGCATGGGCACAGTGAGGCTGCAAAGGGGCATCGTTGACCCTCTTTTCCACTTACAGTAGTTGCGCATTTCTCACCCTAGGCTTATACTCGAGTCAATACGTTTTTCCCAGTTGTTTGTGGTAAAATTAGGTGCCTCGGCTTATATTCGGGTCGGCCTATACTCGAGTATATACGGTATTGCTCAAACATGCCATGGGCATATGTGGAATTACACCCCAAAATACATTCTGCTGCTTCTCCTGAGTACGGGGATACCACATGCGTGAGACATTTTGGGAGCCTAGCCGCGCACGGGACCCCAAAAACCAAGCACCACCTTCAGGATTTCTAAGGGTGTGAATTTTTGAATTCACTCCTCACTGCCTATCACAGTTTCAGAGGCCATGGAATGCCCAGATGGCACAAAATACCCCCAAATGACCCCATTTTGGAAAGTAGACACCCCAAGCTATTTGCTGAGAGGTATGGTGAGTATTTTGCAGATCTCGTTTTTTGTCACAAAGTTTTGAAATTTGAAAAAAGAAAAAAAAAATGTTTTTTTTCTTTTCTTTCTTCATTTTCAAAAAAAAATGAGAGCTGCAAAATACTCACCATGCCTCTCATAAAATAGCTTGGGGTGTCTACTTTCCAAAATGGGGTCATTTGGGGGGGTTTTGTGCCATCTGGGCATTTTATGGCCTTCAAAACTGTCATAGGTAGTGAGGAGTGAAATCAAAAATTTATGCCCTTAGAAATCCTGAAGGCGGTGCTTGGTTTTCGGGGTCCCGTACACGGATAGGTTCCCAAAAATTCCCACACATGTGGTATCCCCGTACTCAGGAGAAGCAGCAGAATATATTTTGGGGTGTAATTCCATATATGTCCATGGCATGTGTGAGCAATATATAATTTAGTGACAACTTTGGGCAAAAAAAAAAAAAAAAAAAAGTTTGTAATTTTTCTCGCTACTTGTGGCAAAATATTAAATATTCCATGGACTCAACATGCCTCTCAGCAAATAGCTTGGGGTGTCTACTTTACAAAATGGGGTCATTTGGGGGGTTTTGTGCCATCTTGGCCTTCAAAACTGTGATAGGTAGTGATAGGTAGTGAGGAGTGAAATCAAAAATTTACGCCCTTAGAAATCCTGAAGGCGGTGCTTGGATTTCGGGGTCCCGTACACGGATAGGCTCCCAAAAAGTCCCACACATGTGGTTTCCCCGTACTCAGGAGAAGCAGTAGAATTTATTTTGGGGTGTAATTCCACATATGCCCATGGCATGTGTGAGAAATATATCATTTAGTGACAACTTTGGGCAAAAAAAAAAAAAAAAAAAAAAAAAAGTTTGTAATTTTTCCCGCTACTTGTGGCAAAATGTAAAATATTTCATGGACTCAACAAGCCACTCAGCAAATAGCTTGGGGTGTCTACTTTCCAAAATGGGGTCATTTGGGGGGGGTTTTGTGCCATCTTGGCATTTTATGGCCTTCAAAACTGTGATAGGTAGTGATAGGTAGTGAGGAGTGAAATCAAAAATTTACGCCCTTAGAAATCCTGAAGGCGGTGCTTGGATTTCGGGGTCCCGTACACGGATAGGCTCCCAAAAAGTCCCACACATGTGGTATCCCCGTACTCAGAAGAAGCAGCAGAATTTATTTTGGGGTGTAATTCCACATATGCCCATGGCATGTGTGAGAAATATATCATTTAGTGACAACTTTTTGTAAACATTTATTTTTTTTATTTTTTTTGTCATTTATTCAATCACTTGGGACAAAAAAATAAAATATTCAATGGGCTCAACATGCCTCTTAGCAATTTCCTTAGGGTGTCTACTTTCCAAAATGGGGTCATTTTGGGGGGGTTTTGTACTTCCCTGCCATTTTAGCACCTCAGGAAATGAGATAGGCAGTCATAAACTAAAAGCTGCGTAAATTCCAGAAAATGTACCCTAGTTTGTAGACGCTATAACTTTTGCGCAAACCAATAAATATACGCTTATTGACATTTTTTTTACCAAAGACATGTGGCTGAATACATTTTGGCTTAAAAGTATGACTAAAATTGAGTTTATTGGATTTTTCTTATAACAAAAAGTAGAAAATATAATTTTTTTTTCAAAATTTTCGGTCTTTTTCCGTTTATAGCGCAAAAAAATAAAAATCGCAGAGGCAATCAAATACCATCAAAAGAAAGCTCTATTTGTGGGAAGAAAAGGACGCAAATTTCGTTTGGGTACAACATTGCATGACCGCGTAATTACCAGTTAAACCAGTGCAGTGCGAAATTGTAAAAAGTCCTCTGGTCTTTAGGCTGCATAATGGTCCGGTCTGAAAGTGGTTAACAGCTGTAAATAATATTACAATAAAAAATATATTTGAGTTAGATGAAATATATTTAAAGTATTGAGTGTTGTGTTGGTGTTACAATAATTAGTTCAACTTCAAATGTTAACCTTTTGTTTTCCCTGATCACATCTCACCTGGGTAGTAAACAACAGCCTTCTTTGACTCATCCAATCAGGCTGTGCCCAATATACATTTACTAGGTACGTTAAAGTCTATGGGACACAAACATGAAAAATCTAAAGTGCTAATTTTAAAGGCTTATATGCAAGTTATTGTCTTAAAAAGTGTTTGGGGACCTGGATCCTGCCCCAGGAGACATGTATCAATGCAAAAAAAGTTTAAAAAACTGACGTTTTTTCAGGAGCAGTGATTTTAATAATGCTTAAAGGGAAACAATAAAAGTGTAATATTCCTTTAAATTTTTTACCTGGGGGGTGTCTATAGTATGCCTGTAAAGTGGTGCATGTTTCCCGTGTTTACAACAGTCCAAGAGAAAAATTACATTTCTAAAGGAAAAAAAGTCATTTAAAAGTACTCGCGGCTATAATGAATTGTCGGTCCCGGCAATACACAAAAAAGACAAAAGTTCATTGATAAAAACGGCATGGGATGAACCCCGAATCAAAATGAAAAAAAAAATGCGTGGGGGTCCCCCCAAATTCCATACCAGGCCCTTCAGGTCTGGTATGGATTTTAAGGGAAAATCCACGCCAAAATTTTTAAAAAAATGGCGTGGAGTCCCCCCAAAAATCCACACCAGACGCTTATCTGAGCAGGCAACCTGGCAGGCCGCAGGAAAAGAGGGGGGGACTCCTGAACCAGACCAGGCCACATGCCCTCAACATTGGGAGAGAAGGGCCTCATTCCCACAACCCTTGCCTGATGGTTGTGGGGGTCTGTGGGCGGGGGGCATATCAGAATCTGGAAGCCCCCTTTAACAAGGGGACCCGCAGATCCCGCCCCCCTGTGTGAAATGGTAACATCGTACAAATGTACCCCTACCATTTCACAAAAAATGAATGTGAAATGTGAATATATGTGAAAATACACGCCTTGGGACAAGTCCTTTATTAAAAAAAAAAATAAAAAATAAAACTGTCCCACAAAGTCTTATTCTTCTTCTTCTTCTCTTGCTCCGACAGACCGGAAAAAATAAATAAAGCTGCACGCCGCCTATGATCTGCCTCCATGGGAGGCACCCACCGTAATGACCAGCCTCTCAGGTGAAAGCTCTTTTATAAATGAGGGCGGGGGGCCACAAAATGACATTGCCTGGTGACCCCGCCCCCCTCTGATGCACGGGGATATCCCCGTAGCGTCAGAGGGGGCGGGGGTGGTCATTACCACAGGTGCCCATCATTACGGCGGGTGAGAGGCCGGTCATTACGGCGGGTGCCTCCCATGGAGGCAGATTGTATGTGGCGTGCGGCTTTCTTTTTCAGTCGGTCGGAGCGAGCGAAGAAGACTTTGTGGGGCAGTTTTATTTTTTTAATAAAGGACTTGTCCCAAGGTGTGTATTGTCTTTTTCTTTTACCATGTTCACACATTTTTTGTGAAATGGTAGGGGTAATTTTGTACCCCGTTACCATTTCACACAGCGGGGGGCTGGGATCTGGGGGTCCCCTTGTTAAAGGGGGCTTACAGATTCCAATAATCCCCCCGCCTTCAGACCCCCACAACCACCAGGCAAGGGTTGTGGGGATGAGGCCTCAAAGCATCCTCCCAATGTTGAGGGCATGTGGCCTGGTACAGTTCAGGAGGGGGTCTCTCTCTCATCCCCCCTCTTTTCCTGCGGGCCTGCCCGTTTGCGTGCTCAGATAAGGGTCTGGTATGGATTTTTGGGGGACCCCATGCCATATTTTTTTTCATTTTGGTGCGGGGTTCCCCTTAATATCCATACCAGACAAGACAAGGGCCCCCTGTGGGGGAATCCCATGCCGTTTTTATCATTGAACTTTTATGTGTATTGCCGGAACCCACAATTCATTATAGCCACGAGTACTTTTAAATTCCTTTTATTCCTTTTAGGAATGTCATTTTGGTCTCGGACTGTTCTAAGCACGGGAAACATGCGCCACTTTACAGGCGTACTATAGACACCCCCCAGGTACGAAATGTAAAGGAATATTACACTTTTATTGTTTGACTTTAAGCATTAGTAAAATCACTGCTCCCAAAAAACGTCAGTTTTTAAAACTTTTTTTTGCAGAACCCAGGTCCCCAAACACTTTTTATGACAACACCATGCATATAAGCCTTTAAAATTAGCACTTTTGATTTCTCCCATAGACTTTTAAAGGGTGTTCCGCAGCTTTTGAATTTGCCGCGAACACCCCAAATTGTTCTCTAGTCTGCGAACACCCGATGCTCATCCCTATTAGCCACAGTATAGAAAGGGGGGGGGGGGGCACAATAATGCTTTGTGCCCAAGCTAAGTCCCTCTTTGGTGTGGGAACAGACAGCAGTCACCTAAAGTTAACAGGTAATCTAACGCTATACTTGCATCTGAAATTGTATGGTAAATATGGTTGCTGTGGGTAATTTGTAAATATCATGTAAGCCAGGGGACCTACACTGTACATTGTGTTGTAAATACTGTCTGGTGTGTAATTTGTATATATTATGTAACCCTATCAATAAATGTGTATTGCGGATGGAACTACCTCTTTGGTGTTAAGCCCCATACACACGGTCGGACAATCCGCGGACCAGGTCGGTCGGATCCTGTCCGTCATACTTTGTCTGATGTTGGTTTTGCGTACACACGGTCGGACAAAGTTGTCGGAAAATCCGATCATTCTGAACGTGGTGACGTTTGTTGCCTACGACGGGACTACGTAGAGGCTAGTAGCCAATAGCTTTGGTCTTGTAATGTGATCTGAGCATGCGTAGCACTTTGTCCGGTCGGACAACCGTACACACGATCGGATTTGGTGTGATCGGACCGTGTTGTCGGCAAATCTTTCCAGCAGGAGATAAGACTTTGTCCGTCGGACAATCCGACGTACACTGTCCGATGGTGCCTACACACGGTCTGATATTTCAACAACATTGTCCGATCGGACAGAATCCATGAAAAAGTCCGACCGTGTGTATGGGGCTTAAGATCTCTCAAATCTAGATATGTATATGTCCATACTACTACTAATGATTGAGGTGTTTGCACATATTCACAGAAACTAGGTAACACATATAGCAAATTGTTTGTGCTGAAGACCACACTGGACTGACTGGATCAGTCACTGGTTATGGGTGGGTGATTGTGTTGGTGAATAAGGAGATATCCCTCCAGTAGGTGGTGCCCAATGGTGGATACTGGTGGTTAACTCTCTTAAGGTTTGGGCTGCTGCCTTTCTGGTACTTACTTAAGGTTGAAGGAATGCGTGCCTTATTTCCAAAATAATGTAAGTTCGATGGTAAATTAACAAGCATTTATTGAGACTAGCGACGAGTATATCAAACCAATGCGTTTTGGGAGAAAAGAGCTTTCCCTTCTTCAGGGCTGTTGCTGCATACTATTAAATGGGAATGATTCGCACGCCAGGTATATACAGTATTTGCAAAGTTTTGGTGATAAAACTGACAAAGTGACAGCTTAGCTTCCAGAGGCAGTAATCTTGCCCGATAGCATGACTGCTAACTAGAGAAAGCTTTCTGTCTGCTGTATGGCCACAGTGCTGTATGGCTAATTTCATTTTTTTAAACATATGTAGCCTGCAGTGTTAAGTGGTGACAAGGGATGGAGTTTGCATTTGCAGTTTTCCTGGGGTTAGGCCACATGTGTATAAGCTGCTAGAACACTGGTGGTTGCACAGTCATTGGTTTGTGTGGTTCACCATAACAACCAAGGGCAGTGTTAACAAAAAATGTGTGTCTCACCCCAAAATCAAAAGCAGACCTTTATCCCATAAAGGGCTCTGCTGTGGATTTAGTGAGAAACTCCACACAAAAAAACATGGTGTTCTGAAAATGCCCCACCACACTCTTAACCAAGCATACAACTTGGCTAGTCAGGAAAGAGAGAACGGTAGGCACAATACCCTTCCTCCTGAACCATACCAGGCCACATTTCCTCAACATGGGGACCCCCCTGCTAAAGCATCTTGTACCCATGTAAATTAGATAAGGACAAGGGCCTCATCCCTGACACAGTGCATGCAGGGGTCTGCAGGGGAGAGATGTCTCAAAATCTAGAATCCCCATTTAAAAAATAAGGTGGCGCCCAGATATTGCCATACTCTACATGAAAGAACAGAGAGGGTTTTCCCCTTGGTTTGTGGATTTTTTAGGCACTACCAATCTTTCCCAAAAAGATACAATGTAAAGTAGTAATAAAGTTTATTTTACACAGATTATAAGTAGAACATTTTGACAGAATTGAAAAGATACTTGATAAAAATTGCATCAGTATATTACATTCTATTACATGACAAAAGATCCGACGCGTTTCGGAGTTTGAAACAAAGTATCCTCCTTCTTTAGTGGTCGCGGTGTCAGGTAAATAGCTTAGTTCTAAATATGAAAGTTATAATTTTAGTACAATGTGTTTGAGAGCAGGAAAATTATTTATATACGTAGTTAAGCAATAAAGCATCGATTGAATATCATACATTTGACATCATATCCAGAGTATATAGCCGAAAACATAATAATGAAAGTAAAAATAAAGATAAGAATAAAATTGAAATAAAATGAAGTACATTACCAGGATTACAATACGTGAATTGTAAAAAACTTACATGTACAGTGATGCATTGGTTGAAGGAGTGTTCCACCATCAGTGGCGTCCCGTCCATAGGGGGCGCCCGGGCGCCGCCCCCCCCCCCCCTCCTTGCAGTTAAAAAAAATAAGAAAAAAAAAAAGTAAAAAAAAATAAAAATTTATTTAAACATGTCCCTTTAAAAAAGGGCGCCGGGCACAGTGCAGTATGCACCGCTCTATCACCAATAGATAGATTCATGCATTGCATGAATCTATCTATTGTCACCGCTGCCGCCCCCTATTCAGGTGTCCGGCCCCTGATCGGGCGCCGGGCATCTGAATTACAGTGGGGGGGGTGTTGCTGGAAGCGCCCCTATTAGAGCTGTAAGCTCTAATAGGGGACCCTATTAGAGCGGTGTGCTCTAATAGGCTTCCCTAAGTGTAAACAGCGGGCGCACGGCTGTGCGTTCGCTGATTACACAGTATTGTGTTAGAGAAGCGAATACATCGCTTCCCTAACACAGACCCGCCTCTCAGCCAATCAGGTTGCCAGGTCTGTTACCTGTAACCTGATTGGCTGAAGTCACGGGCGCTGTAATTGGACGCTAGGCATCCAATCATAGCAAAAGACCTCCTGAGCGCGGGAGAAGAAGACCTCGGACGGAAGATAGCAGAAGACAGGAGGAGCGCGGGAGAAGAAGACCTCGGACGATGAGACACCGCTCGCCGCCTGACGCCGTCACCAGCTGCACATCGAGACAAGGTAAGTGCAGAGGGCAGGCAGGGGGCACAGTGGCAGCACTTGAAGGGTCACTCTGGCAGCACTTGAAGGGGCACTCTGGCAGCACTTGAAGGGGCACTCTGGCAGCACTTGAGGGGCACTCTGGCAGCACTTGAGGGGCACTCTGGCAGCACTTGAAGGGGCACTCTGGCAGCACTTGGAGGGGCACTCTGGCAGCACTTGGAGGGGCACTCTGGCAGCACTTGGAGGGGCACTCTGGCAGCACTTGAAGGGGCACTCTGGCAGCACTTGAAGGGGCACAGTTGCAGCACTTGGGCACAATGGCAGCACTTGAGGGGCACAGTGGCAGCGTTTGGGCACAATGGCAGCACTTGAGGGGCACAGTGGCAGCGTTTGATGGGCACAGTGGCAGCATTTAATGGGCACAGTGGCAGCATTTGATGGGCACAGTGGCAGCATTTAATGGGCACAGTGGCAGCGTTTGATGGCACCGTGAGGCTGTTTGTTTGCGCCCCCCCAAAAATTTTGAGCACCAGCCGCCACTGTCCACCATATTTAAAAACAAGAGTAGATAGCTGTTGCACTGTGTTCAGGGTTTTCCATGTAGAGATCCAGAAGATCAAGGTTTATTATAGGCTTGACCCCACAGGGGGTAACTAAGGCCAAAGGGAAAAGGGACTATATATGGCCCTTTCTCCAAAATGTGGAGTGGTGTCAAGTAGCTGCAACGACAGACAGTGGGGAGATGTGGGGCTGCTGAGGTCAGCAGAGAGTTTTTGGAGTCCTCTAGGGGAGAAAGAGAGGATAAACATTATAATGGCATTACACCTTTAAATGTTTATATGTCCAGAAATATTTCAAAACTACAGATATGTTAAATCTATGGATTAGGGTACCTGTTCCATGAAGGTTATATACTTGGTATAGAGAAAAGTTAGTCTCATAGGAAAATGAATATTGTCTGCAAAAAAGAGGCAGAGGAGGAAAAAGAATAAATTAGGGTACACTCTATGTCCCAATTATGGTTAAAGATCTTATATTAAAGCTTAAGGGTTAAACCGGCGTAGTCATAGGGTGCATATTTTTTTTTGCACCGTATGGGTATACCAAATACTCAGCCAAAATTGTATAGATCACGTATCTAAGGCGTTATCGCGACTTTATAATGAATTCTAAAGATCAAAAGGCATAACCCACATTAAACTCATGATATAGAGACAAGGCTCAAGCTTTTTTTAAAAGGTGCCAAAAACGGCAGCCGTAAGACCATGAATTAAAAAATGCAGCAATAATATGTGCATGAAACATGGTATATAAGTGTAATGTGGGTATGTCTGTAAGTATAATTGTAAAGCATGCCATGGCTTGGATTATGCAGTAAACATAGGGGAGTTCAAAAAGTGACCTAAATAAAGTATAGTAATGATTGTATATAAATACCTTGCAGGGAATGGAAAACAGGCACCGTCAGCTAACGATCCGTCGGCGTGTACCTTACGCCGATATGAAAGATTCTGACTAAAAGGGTCGTTTTAAAGGCTCCCACCCCCAATCAGCTGTCTCAGTGACAGCCAGTGTTGGTCATCTTACTTTAAAAAAGTAATTAGTTAAGTTACAAATTACTTCTCCCAAAAAGTAATTACGTTAGTAACTCAGTTACTACATTGGAAAAGTAATTAGTTACGCAGCAAAGTAACTGACTTTTTGTTAAAATATTCTATACGTGTAACTAAGGAGCGGGTCTAGTATTACTGTAACCAAGGGGCGCATTTATTATTATTGTTATGTATCGTGTAACCAAGGGGCTGCTCTATTATTACTCTAACCAAGGGGCAGATCTGTTATAGCGTGTAAGCAAGGGGCGGGTCTATTATTATTATATCGTGTAAGGGGCGGATGGCTACAGAAGAGGGCAAATGTTAAATTAATGGGCAGAGCTCGATATATAACAATAATAATAAATGCGCCCCTTGGTTACAGTAATACTAGACCCGCCCCTTACTTACACGATAGACGCCCCTTGTAGAGTAGCACGAGCATCATGAGCGTGCGGCATCGCCTCGTACAATTACATGTTAACTGCACCTGCGCGGTGTAGAGTTCACTCAGAGCTGTTTAGGTTCGGCAATTTTCGGAAGCGCCGTAGTTCTTCGTACTGCGCAAGCCCTGCGCCTGCGCAGTACAGGGGGTCCTTATCCGGCGGGGGAACTTTTTCGGCAGGACACCAGAATTACACTACTGCCATCTAGTGGCGGTAGATGTAATTGGGGTAACTAAGCCAAAGTAATGGGAACTGAGTTACCATGAGGGGAAAAGTAATCAGTTAGACTACTCGTTACCCTCTAAAGTAACTGCGTTAGGTAACTCAGTTTATTTTAACTCAGTTACTTACATCACTGGTGACAGCTGTTTGAGAAGGTGTAGGAGGGCTCCAAGTGCGCTGGCCCCCCGAGCGGCGTGCGCGCGGTCACGTCTCGCGCGACCAATCAGCGGTCGCGCAGAGTGACGTGGCCACGCCCATGCCCCCCGCCGGCATAAAAGGCTTCAAATGCAGAGTGCGCAGGTCCACCGGGAGGGGCAAGATGGATGCCCCAACTCCCGCGGCGGACTGCGCATGTCCGCAAGGGGAAGCCGATTAGGAGGGGAGACGCCAGGATGACGTCTTTGATCCTCCAAGCGTCGCACCGCCCAGAGGGGCGGGCGGCTTTTTTGCCGGGCTGTCCCACAGACAGATCCCATCTGTCAGACGAGCAGCAAATCCGAGACCACAGGTTGAATATCCACAAGAGGAGTAAAATGTAACAGAATGACAAAAATTTGTCAACACGGTTCGTAGAAGGTGGAATAAAACAAATATTTAATATATCTGGGGTCTCAACAGGAGGAAAACGCTGATTCGTGCACAGATGTCTATATTATATATATTAGTAACCATACATAAGTATAGATAGTATCAGCATTAACCATATTATCATGTATATACAGAAAAATCTCCTTTACATCTCAATAGTTTTATACAAATCAGGTGAACAACAATGACATCAGTATTGTCCTATTTTATATAGTGTTAATTTTCTAGTGAGTATGGCCTATTTTCATAGTATATCGAATCGGCCTATTCGCATAATTTTATTGAGTCAGTATTTTAGATTCAAAAAGAAGGCTTATTTACTTTTCCATACCTCCAGAGGCAAAACCCTCTAGAAATGGTTTGAACCAAATTGCTTCATTCAAACCAGGTGCTTGCTTAGCCCGGAGCCTGTAAATCCATCTGTATTCAAGTTGAAGGAGGGACTCATTCCAGTCTCCTCCTCTTGGATTAGGATGGATGCGATCCAAAATTAAAAACTTAACTTTTGGGCATCTACCCATATGTACAGATCTGACGTGTCGACCCAGAGGAAGATCTGGGTCGCAGGTCTGCATACTATGTATGTGTCTATATGCACGCCTCCAGAATTCTAATTTCGTTTTTCCAACATAAAAGCAAGAACAATCACACATGAGGAGGTAGATTACTCCTAGGGTCCTGCAATTGGCGAAATGTTTAGCTCGAAAAATCTCGCCATTGGGTAAGGTTGGATTTTTCTCTACAGCCATATATTTACAATAGTGGCAAGAGCCACACATAAACGTTCCTTTATATTTACAGTGTTGTTTACCGTTGGCGTTGAATTCACTACTTGTTATTCGATCTTTGATGGATGTTGCCCTCCTGAATGTAAATATAGGTCTATCGGGAACAAATTGTCCTAGCAAAGGATCGTATGCCAAAAGATGCCAGTATTTTTCCACTATCTCTTTCATTTGTTTTTGTTGATTGTTAAACTTAGAGATGATTCTGAGAGGGTTGGTATCCTCTCTAGGTTTTTTTGAATAGAGAAAAAGAGAGGATACCAACCCTCTCAGAATCATCTCTAAGTTTAACAATCAACAAAAACAAATGAAAGAGATAGTGGAAAAATACTGGCATCTTTTGGCATACGATCCTTTGCTAGGACAATTTGTTCCCGATAGACCTCTATTTACATTCAGGAGGGAAACATCCATCAAAGATCGAATAACAAGTAGTGAATTCAACGCCAACGGTAAACAACACTGTAAACATAAAGGAACGTTTATGTGTGGCTCTTGCCACTATTGTAAATATATGGCTGTAGCGAAAAATCCAACCTTACCCAATGGCGAGATTTTTCAAGCTAAACATTTCGCCAATTGCAGGACCATAGGGGTAATCTACCTCCTCATGTGTGATTGTTCTTGCTTTTATGTTGGAAAAATGAAATTAGAATTCTGGAGGCGTGCATATAGACACATACATAGTATGCAGACCTGCGACCCAGATCTTCCTCTGGGTCGACAAGTCAGATCTGTACATATGGGTAGATGCCCAAAAGTTAAGTTTTTAATTTTGGATCGCATCCATCCTAATCCAAGAGGAGGAGACTGGAATAAGTCCCTCCTTCAACTTGAATCCAGATGGATTTACAGGCTCCGGGCTACGCAAGCACCTGGTTTGAATGAAGCAATTTGGTTCAAACCATTTCTAGAGGGTTTTGCCTCTGGAGGTATGGAAAAGTAAATAAGCCTTCTTTTTGAATCTAAAATACTGACTCAATAAAATTATGCGAATAGGCCGATTCGATATACTATGAAAATAGGCCATACTCACTAGAAAATTAACACTATATAAAATAGGACAATACTGATGTCATTGTTGTTCACCTGATTTGTATAAAACTATTGAGATGTAAAGGAGATTTTTCTGTATATACATGATAATATGGTTAATGCTGATACTATCTATACTTATGTATGGTTACTAATATATATAATATAGACATCTGTGCACGAATCAGCGTTTTCCTCCTGTTGAGACCCCAGATATATTAAATATTTGTTTTATTCCACCTTCTACGAACCGTGTTGACAAATTTTTGTCATTCTGTTACATTTTACTCCTCTTGTGGATATTCAACCTGTGGTCTCGGATTTGCTGCTCGTCTGACAGGTGGGGTCTGTCTGTGGGACAGCCCGGCAAAAAAGCCGCCCGCCCCTCTGGGCGGTGCAGCGCTTGGAGGATCAAAGACGTCATCCTGGCGTCTCCCCTCCTAATCGGCTTCCCCTTGCGGACATGCGCAGTCCGCTGAGGGAGTTGGGGCATCCATCTTGCCCCTCCCGGTGGACCTGCGCACTCTGCATTTGAAGCCTTTTATGCCGGCGAGGGGCATGGGCGTGGCCACGTCACTCAGCGCGACCGTCGATTGGTCGCGCGGAGACGTGACCGTGCGCGCGCCGCTCGGGGGGCCAGCACACTTGGACCCCTCCTACACCTTCTCAAACAGCTGTCACTGAGACAGCTGATTGGGGGCGGGAGCCTTTAAAAAGATCCTTTTAGGAGAGGCGCATGCGCGGCAGCTCCCAAGATGGCCGTCGGCATCTAGAGCTCCGCTCCACCACGGACTCCCGCTGACCACCGGAGCCTACCGAGCGCCCCCACGCCCCGCACACCGGGCGAGTCACACGGGGGAAACCCCAAGGAACAAACCGATGTCATCCCCGCAAGCCAAGCGGGACTTATCTGGCCAGATGACGGCGTCTCCCGGCCCCCTCAGCTATGCCAAAATGGCGGCGGCAACACGAGGCCCTCTCCCCACGGAGCACCAGGAATCCTCCATTGCGGACCAGGATCAGATGACACAGGCCCTCACAGGTACCGACTACCCCCCGCTTCAGCCTGCTAGCTCCCCAGCCTCCACAGAATCCCTGCTGGGTGGTCTGACCGCTGTGTGTCCCAATACTCCCATGATGGACCCCCACACAGGGCTCATGCTCACTGTCAGTGAAGCTCAAGAGGACATCCCAGCCCCCACTGACTTTCCCTCAATGATGGTTGCCTTCTCTAATATGCTTTCCAAAAGCCTGGCACTCACTGTTACACAGATCACTAACTCACTACATGCAGACCTGCAGCAGTTTGGAATGAGAATGGATGTTATAGAACAGGCACAGGAACAAACGGCAGCTCAGGTTAACCAAAATTCCAACAGGCTGCAAGAAGTACAGGAGCAATTAGAGACTGCTTTTTCTAAGATCGATGACCTTGAGAATAGGTCACGCAGGTATAACTTCAGGGTCAGGGGGATCCCCGAAACCGAAAAAGAGGTACAGAAAACAGTGAAATCATTGATAAAAAGCCTAATTCCGGATATCCCTGACCACCACCTGGAGCTGGATAGGGCCCACAGAGCACTGCAAGCACCCCGCTCAGATGGTCTTCCTCGCGACATCATTGTTAAACCGCATTATTATGCGACCAAGGAAGAAGTGATGCGAAAATCCAGATACGCAACCAATCTCAACTTTCAGGGACACAAAATCCAAATCTTTGCCGACATCTCACCATACACGATACAGAAAAGGCGAGCTCTCAAGCCATTACTACAAGTCCTCCAGGAGAAGGAAATCGCTTACCGCTGGTCCTTTCCTCTACGACTGAACTTCTCTTACAGGAACAAAGGCTTTGGCTTCTCCACTTTCCCTGAAGGTGAACGTCTTCTCACACAGCTCGGTCTGATTCAACTAGAACCGCACACGGCGCAGGCTACCAGGGGAACTCCGACCTCGACGAAGAGACCTCCGCCAGCAAGCCCCCTGCAACACACCTGGCTGAAGCAAAGCTCCAAGCGCACGAAGGAAAACTTACCGACCTGAGACATTGATCCTCGGTTACCACAAAGTACACTTGTCTCCTGTTTTTGGTTCGCCCTTTTGGGGTCAAGGGTCAGTTTTGGGCCCTCAGTTCCCCCTCCTGTTTGGGTAGGCGGAATTGGGAATGGCCCCCCTTGCCCCAAATGCATGGTGAACTAGGTTGTTTTTTTTTAACATTGACCTTCCCGTTCGGTCTTAGTGACCGCAGTTTACAATTCTGTTGGAAACCTTGCAACGGCGACATTCCTAAGTCGTAACAGAGGGCAGATCCTTCTCTACTATGGTGTGTGACCTCAGAGTACCACTGTTCCACACTGACAGGGGTTATTTTTATTTTTTATTTTTCTGGAGTTGCAGTTATCCAGGCCTGTCCCACCCTACATTGGTTTGTAATTCTGTTGACCACTACTTAGGTAGATGGGGAGGTTTCCCAGTAATTTAGCTCCATAACAGATACATAACTCTCCTTTCAGATGTTCAACTGTTCTCTTTGTTTTTGCCTTTCTATTTAATTAATGGCTCATTTACCCCCTATAAGATGCTCCAAAGTAAATAATTTAACCTTGGGTGGAGCTACCGGGGATTGCATTGTTATTTAAGCTTTTTACCCGTCTGGCGGCCCCCCCCCTCTTACCCCCCTGTCTGGGGGGTGGGAGGGGTGGACGACGGACGGGAATCAAAGGACCTATTGGCTCGGCTCTACTGAGCGGGTTACTTGCCAGAGATATTTTTTTTTTCTCCTTTTCCCTTAGGGGACGCTCTGTAGTTAGGAAATGTTGAGCCCCTTTGGGGCTTTCGGTTATGAATGAGTTAAGGTGGCGGGTCTGTGGTGGATTCAGTGCACCTCACTTGGACCAGGAGACCTCCGGTGCACCTGGCTCCTAACCCGGATATCCTTACTAAGGTCTTCCGGCTCCTCAGGTACTGGAGGCGGTTACGGCTAGTCCGTTCCGTCTCAGGGGTGGGCGAGGGTCAGGGGACCCTTATGTATTCATGATGGATGTGATTGTCACAGGATTGCTTTATATGTCACTTATTGATATGCTGCTCTTTTCTTTCCTCCTTTGCTTATTCATCTCTTTTCCCTTCCCCCTTCCGACCGCTCCATCCCGAGATCGCAGATGCCTCAACTGTTCCCAGTCTTCTTACCCAGGCTCCAGGATCCTTCTTCTTGGGCGACCAGAGGTTAACCTGATCCACCTTTTCCGTAGGCGGGGTAAGTCTCTAATTTTTGCTACCAACTACTCCCTTCTGATCCATGGCTGACACACCCACCAGTGCACCTACCTTAAAGATTATATCTCACAACACACAGGGTCTCAACTCTCCAATCAAACGTAGGAAAATTCTGCAACAATACCACTCTTTACATGCCGATATACTCTTGTTACAAGAAACACATTTTCCTTCCACGTTTAACCCCACTTTCCTACATCAACACTACCCCCAATTCTTCCTGGCCTCGGCGGAAAACAAAACGAAAGGGGTCGCTGTCTGTTTTGCCAAGCACATTAACTTGTCGCAACCCGAAACGATCAAGGACCCGCAGGGTCGCTACATTCTAGTATCTGGCTATATTGATGGGGAACTTTACACTTTTGTATCATACTATACTCCCAACAAGGGCCAGAGGGCCTTTTTTGAAGTTTTACTCCAAAAGCTACAAAAACACCTCAGAGGTACGGTTTTCCTCGGGGGGGGACTCAAATATAGCCTTTGATTATTCACTTGACAAATTTACGAACGGCGCCACCAAACCCCGACGGCCCTCCAAACAAAGTGTGGCCACAGCGAAAATCCTGAACACAGCAGGGTTGATAGACGCTTGGAGGGAGATTAACCCACATATGAAGGACTACACACACTTCTCGGCCCCTCACAATTCCTATGCCAGGATAGACCACATCTTTACAAGGCCTTCCACGACCCCCCTGATCAGGAGTTCCAAAATTGTGGATTCTTCTCTTTCGGATCACTCCATGCTGACCTTACTAATTCAAAGACCAGTAGGGGTTGAACTTCGCCCGCGCTGGCGACTGAG
Source organism: Lithobates sylvaticus (assembly GCA_028564925.1). Taxonomy (NCBI): domain Eukaryota; kingdom Metazoa; phylum Chordata; class Amphibia; order Anura; family Ranidae; genus Lithobates; species Lithobates sylvaticus. The sequence continues at coordinate 136,775,810 of CM053028.1, read as the reverse complement.
AGAATCGCTCTTGAACGACCCCGTTCATTGCTCCCAAATAGAATCTGATATCCAAGAGTACTTCCTTCTTAACGAGTCGGAAGAGATCTCTCCCACTATCATCTGGGCTGCGCATAAATCAGTGATTAGAGGGAAATTAATACAGCTATCTTCTAAACTCAAGGCAGCACATAGAGCAGACTCTTTGAAACTTTCTGAGGACTTCCGCATTCTAGCCAAGGCCCACAAACGGAACCCCACACCTACATCCCTCGCAAATCTTGACTCAGCCCGAGCACGACTAAATTTGTCCCTGACCACGGCAGCAGCGCAACATCTTCGCTGGACGGGTGCAAGATTTTACGCCCAAAAGGACAGAATCGGCTCACGCCTAGCAACTAAACTGAACCCTAGACAGCGATCGCAGACATTCCCTAAAATTAAGGTGGCTTCTGGGGATCTATCACAGAACCCGACCAAGATAATGTACGCTTTCAAGCAATTCTACACCAAACTGTACCAACAAGACCCTAGCACCTCCTCAGCACACAGGGACAAATTCTTAGCTGACCTCCCCTTACCGGTACTGATTAATGAACACAGTGACCTTCTGGAGACCCCGTTCACCCAAGCTGAGGTCCTCGATACCATCAAGAATCTTAAGATAGGCTCCTCCCCGGGCCCGGACGGCTTCTCCACAGGGTACTATAAGAAATTTGGTCAATGTCTGGCCCCACACTTGACTAAAATGTTTAATTCTCTCAGGAATGGAGCCCCATTAGACCCGGATCTAAATTCTGCATACATTTCGGTCATTCCGAAACCAGACAAAGACAATAGCGAGGTGGGAAACTATCGCCCCATCTCGCTCATAAATAACGATATCAAAATAATGACAAAAATTATGGCGAACAGAATGTCCAGCTTTATCTCCTCTTATGTACACAAAGACCAGGTGGGCTTCATTCCTGGGAGACAAGGCCCAGACCAGATTAGACGTGCCATTGACATAATCTCCCTACTCAGATCACAATGGGATGGCACACCCCCTCAGAAGGGCTTCCTCCTATCTATTGACCTTCACAAAGCGTTTGACTCGCTGGACTGGAAATACCTGTCTGATCTGCTCCATAGATGGGGATGCGGCAGACATTTTCTCAATATCATTAACTCACTATACTCTAACCCCTCTGCACAAGTGCGCCTGCTGGGCAGATACTCAGACTCCTTCCCCATAAGCAGAGGAACCCGACAGGGATGCCCACTTTCGCCTCTCCTCTTCGCGATAGCCATTGAGACGTTGGCTATCGCCCTGAGGACTAATCCGGACATCAAGGGAGTCAATTGCGGCACACAGGAACACAAATGCGCCCTTTATGCGGATGACCTCCTCCTGTTCATCTCCTCCCCCCTCACGTCTATGCCCATGATTATGCGTACCCTTAAAGACTTTAGTGGGATATCCGGTCTACGGGTGAACATGTCCAAGTCACTAGTGTTAAATATAACATTACCCCCGGATAGCCTTAAACAGCTCACAACCAATTTCGCCTTCCCTTGGGCCTCCGCAACACTACCCTATCTAGGCATTAAATTAACGTCTGACATAAACGGACTTCTCACAGCCAACTACCCGGTTATGATACAAAAATGTAAAAGAGATCTGGAAAGGTGGTCCAAATGTGGTCTATCCTGGCTGGGCAGGCTTCACGCAGTCAAAATGACCCTACTTTCACGTATGCTCTATCTATTCCGCTCGCTGCCAATCCCGTTCCCCAAGCAATTCCTCAACAAGTTACAATCGGACATATTACACTTCATCTGGGGGAATAAAGGGTATAGGTACCCCTCAGAAACACTTTACCGCTTGAGATCACAAGGAGGCTTAGGTCTTCCCAATCTCTGGAAATACTATCAGGCAGCACAGTTAGCTCAAATCTCTACAGCATTCTCACTGAACTCGAAACCAGATTGGCTGTCTATGGAAAAGCAAGCCATCCCCTCAAATACCATAGATTTCCTTTTGGGGTGCAAGCCTAGGCTCAGACCGGCAGTTATGGCGCCTACTCTCTCACACTCACTGGCCCTCTGCTCCAAACTCTTCACTCTGCCTACCATCATTTCCCCAATAAGGCCCCTGTCGCACCTATTCCATAATCCAGATTTTAACCCGGGGATGGAAATTCAAGCCTTTAAATGGTGGACCGACAAAGGCCTCTATAGGATAGGACACTTCTTTTCCCCATCAGGCCCCATTTCCCTGACACATTGTCAGAAAAAGCTGGATATGCCTAACTCCGAACTCTTTAGGTTCTCACAGATCTCTCATTTCCTCCATTCATTATGGACCAATAATCCCTTGCCCCCTACTATCACTACCTACGAACACTGGTGTGTCAATCTAATGGATCAGAGGGGAGGCATCTCTTTGATCTAAGCAGCACTGATGCATAGAGAAACTAAACCCTCTTATGCCCGAGCCTGTGAAGCAGACGTGAATAACACTTGGGACACCGCAACTTGGTTTAGAGCCACGGACAGAGCTTTCAAAGGTATTCTTAATATTTCTCTTATTGAAGCTAGTCTGAAGGTTCTGATAAGGTAGTACTATGTTCCCTCCAGGCTGGCCAGGTTATTTCCGGGTACTCCACCGGTCTTCTTCAGGGAATGCGAGATGGAGGGTTCTATGCTTCATATTTGGTGGACCTGCCCTCGCATCAGATCGTATTGGCGGAAAGTATTCCGTACAATCAGCACCTTAACAGGTACCACTGTACCGCCTCACCCTAACTCAGCTCTGTTCAATCACCCCATATCTGGACTCCCTAAAGCATTTCAGACCCTATCCTTTTTCATTTTACTGGGGGCCAAAATAACATTAGCCAAAGCCTGGAAGAAACATTCTGTCTCCTTTCAGCTCTTTAAAACAAAAGTATCATGGATCATGGCCCAGGAACAGATTGTAGCCAAACTGGATGACAAGCTGGAGAAATTCCAGAATATATGGGAACCATGGGCCACTTTCTGTAACATTTCCCTAATCCCTGGACTTCCACCTGGTATGACGATCTATGGGAATACTAGCTGATTCTCCTTTCCAACTCCCCCACCCCCCTCCCCCTCACACGTTTCTCTCTTCTCTTCCTATACTGCCTCTCTTGGCTAGGATAACTTAGAATCTTGCCGGACATTAGGCCCCCTGGGCACGACTGACCGACACCACTGTCTGGTAGGATCCTTTTCATGTCGAGACGTAACCTGAACCTGTGGCGGATATCTGGTGGTTCCCACTCCGGGGTGACAGCATGATCCCTTTTGGGGCACCCAGGAATCTGGGACCTCCCAGACTCCTCCTATGCCTGACCCTTTAAGATGACATGTAGGGCCATATACAGGGAAGGAACCTTCCTGTACTCCCTTAATTCAAGAGATATGAATGGTTATGTTTCATTGCTTCATGTGAACAGATCTTTCTATCTGTGGCACCACATCTTTTGTATTTGACTGTTATTATTCACGTGTTCTTACCTACATGCATTTTGATGTTCTGTTATTGCAAAATTTTTCAATAAAAAGTATTCAACATAAAAAGATCCTTTTAGTCAGAACCTTCCATATCGGCGTAAGGTATACGCCAACGGATCGTTAGCTGACGGTGCCTCTTTTCCATTCCCTGCAAGGTATTTATATACAATCATTACTATACTTTATTTAGGTCACTTTTTGAACTCACCTATGTTTACTGCATAATCCAAGCCATGGCATGCTTTACAATTATACTTACAGACATACCCACATTACACTTATATACCATGTTTCATGCACATATTATTGCTGCATTTTTTAATTCATGGTCTTACGCCTGCCGTTTTTGGCACCTTTTTAAAAAAGCTTGAGCCTTGTCTCTATATCATGAGTTTAATGTGGGTTATGCCTTTTAATCTTTAGAATTCATTATACAGTCGCGATAACGCCTTAGATACGTGATCTATGCAATTTTGGCTGAGTATTTGGTATACCCATGCGGTGCAAAAAATAATATGCACCCTATGACTACGCCGGTTTAACCCTTAAGCTTTAATATAAGATCTTTAACCATAATTGGGACATAGAGTGTACCCTAATTTATTCTTTTTCCTCCTCTGCCTCTTTTTTGCAGACGATATTCATTTTCCTATGAAACTAACCTTTCTCTATACCAAGTATATAACCTTCATGGAACAGGTACCCTAATCCATAGATTTAACATATCTGTAGTTTTGAAATATTTCTGGACATATAAACATTTAAAGGTGTAATACCATTATAATGTTTATCCTCTCTTTCTCCCCTAGAGGACTCCAAAAACTCTCTGCTGACATCAGCAGCCCCACATCTCCCCACTGTCTGTCGTTGCAGCTACTTGACACCACTCCACATTTTGGAGAAAGGGCCATATATAGTCCCTTTTCCCTTTGGCCTTAGTTACCACCTGTGGGGTCAAGCCTATAATAAACCTTGATCTTCTGGATCTCTACATGGAAAACCCTGACCACAGTGCAACAGCTATCTACTCTTGTTTTTAAATATGGTGGAACACTCCTTCAACCAATGCATCACTGTACATGTAAGTTTTTTACAATTCACGTATTGAAATCCTGGTAATGTACTTCATTTTATTTCAATTTTATTCTTATCTTTATTTTTACTTTCATTATTATGTTTTCGGCTATATACTCTGGATACGATGTCAAATGTATGATATTCAATTGATGCTTTATTGCTTAACTACGTATATAAATAATTTTCCTGCTCTCAAACACATTGTACTAAAATTATAACTTTCATATTTAGAACTAAGCTATTTACCTGACACCGCGACCACTGAAGAAGGAGGATACTTTGTTTCAAACTCCGAAACGCGTCGGGTCTTTTGTCGTGTAATAGAATGTAATATACTGATGCAATTTTTATCAAGTATCTTTTCAATTCTGTCAAAATGCTCTACTTATAATCTGTGTAAAATAAACTTTATTACTACTTTACATTGTATATTTTTGGGAAAGATTGGTAGTGCCTAAAAAATCCACAAACCAAGGGGAAAACTCTCTCTGTTCTTCCATTTATATTGGATGCGGCACACACATTTCTAATTCTCCCAGCTAGTGCAAAACCAGTTGACCAAACCCAACTCTTTCTACTCTACATGAAAGAGTAGAAGGTACAAGGTAAAAAAAAGTTACAACTTATTCTCTCCTAATGAACTCCTTGCCATGAATGACAGCTCCTGGACCCACAGCTGAAAGTAAACAAAGGGTGGGGGTATTCTAGGTGATATCACTTATCAAATATGGTCAGTTATTTCATGTTTACATTGAAATCAGTGAGCAAGAAATATGCGAGTTTCAAGTATAGGTTGCATTGGTACAGAATTTCTTTAAACACTAGTCTCTTCTCAACAAACAGGGCAGTGGGTCTGCATTTAAGTTTTGAAAGTTATATTTGCATGTGTTAGGATAGTAGTGTAATTTTACTTACACTTAAAGAGGAATAAACCCTGATGGGTTTTCCTCCCTTTTTTTGCTCCCTGTATAGCCTGCAAATGAAAAGCATAATGGGCTAGTATGCATCGCATACTAGCCCAATATGTACCACTTACCTGCAAAAGAATCCAGCGACGTCCCCTGTGTGGGCAGCGTCCATCTTCTTGCCCTCTTCCTTCGGGGGTGCGGACTCCGGCTCTGTGATTTGCCGGAGCCGCATGACGTCATTCCCGTGCATACGCACGGGAGCCGCGACCTGCAGCATATGATAGGGAAGAAACGGCCTTTAGTTTTGTTTCTTCCCTGCGCATGTGCCATAGCAATTTCAGGCAGACTACAAGTGAAATATCTCCTAAACGGTGCACGTTTAGGAGATATTTCCACTACCTATAGGTAAGCCTTATTTTAGGCTTACCTATAGGTAAAAAGTCCAAAAAGTGGGTTTACAACCACTTTAAAAACTGCAGAGCTTATTACTACATTCTCCTGTTTTAGCAACCTGTTGGTTTTTAAGCTTGGTGTGGTATTAATTTTGAGCAAAATTGTCCTTTTGTGGACAGTAATAATATGATGTAATTTACAGTTCTTTGAAATGAAATACAGCAAAAGAGTTGACTTTAAAGGATGTGTCAATATCAGCTCCAAAATGTATTTCCTTTGTTACCAGTGAGACCAAAGAACGTGCCTTCAGAGTTTAAGAACTATATTCAGTCATAAAGAAAAAGCTCCAGAACTTTCCTAACAGTTTGATTTTAATATTTTTCAGGTGTTCTGTGGATAAAGCTGTTGAAATTAATAGACCTAGAGGAGTTATAAATAAACTCTCCTTCAAAGCAATGATATGCACAATATCTGAAATCTTTGCCCTAAGATATTTCTGCAGTTCACCCTCTCTCTCTTATCTCTCAGATATTCAAATTCAACTATACGTTATCTCCACACAATACTGTTATAATTATAGGATAGCAGATCTAAAAAATCCAGATCAAAATGCAATTAAATAATTTTGTTAAGCTCCTGTTCTAGTTTATGATATGTTATAAGGCATATCACTAATCTTGTCACTGGGGTCTTGTTTAAAATTGCATGTATCGTAATGCTGCTTTTTGCATATTGTTACTTGAGTAATTATGTGGTTTAAGTTCTGCCATTTAAATATTTAGGTAGCACTTAAATACTTTGATTTACATTTACTTACAACTTTCTTGAGGAAAAAAGATCACAGTAAAGGTTTAGAAAAGGTTTAACATATATTGATTAAATATAGACACCAGTGTTATTTTATATGGGTCACTATGTTAACAACAGAGGTTTAATGCAAAACGGTAATAAATTGACAATTTCCTTTTTGGAAAATATTTTCTTTTCCTCACTTCTACTGGCCTTTTCCCTCCAAATAGCTCAGTTGCTCATCTTTTCTGCTTGTCCAGTCATGACGTCATTGTGTACAATGTAAGACAATAAGAGGGGATACATGAACTTAATACAAAATATTTTACTACTGACTGAAGCTCAGCTTTAAAAAAACAGGAATTTTGCTTGGACCTGACTGAATATTGAAGTTAAAGTGATTGTAAAGTTATTTATTGTTTTTAATTAAAAAACACATCATACACCTGTTCTGTTCAATAGTTTTGCACAGAGACATCCTAAACTTCATCTTCTGGGGTCCCCTGCCACCACTGTCTGCTCCTCCTCCATTTTGAGTACTCCTATAGCAAGCCACTTGCTATGAGGCCACTCATGCATGATCGATCCTGAGCCAGTCTGTGTAATGGAGCTTGAACCCCCTAAGCTAGGTAATCAAGAGACTTTTTTAGGCAATGCTGGCTACACTATTAAAAGGAACTTAAAATTAAAATACAAATGGATCCAGGCACGCAGCTGAGCCGAAATATACCAGCGATGTTCCGCACGTAGCAGTCCAGCTCTCAGGCCTCCTCTCAGGCCTTGGATCAACATGCTGCCAGCCACGCTGTCTCCTCAGACTCCACGGGAGTAGGGGGGGTTGGCGCTATCCACACACAGCCCTCACTGCTGCTCGGTCTAGCCGTTTTGCAGCTGTTGGCACTAGACATCAAGAGCACTCTGTCAGTGGCAATTGCAGACCTCAAGTCAGACATGAGAGGGGGAGAATGGGGGAGGAACTGACCGAAGCAGATGTGTGGTGAGCTTGCTCCTCCTGGCCCAGGCGATCAGCTGTAGCAATCCCCAAATGATTTGATGGGCTGTCTCTGATTTCCCCTGGCTATGAGCTACGGATCTTCATGAAATCCTACCATTTTTGCCATCTGCCAACCATATCCCTCTAAGCCCCAAAAGGAAGTATCAAGCTCCATTGGATCGTTTTGTTATCTCCCTGTGATCCCCGGGCATGGACCAGGATCTGGGACGAACATAGTGTAGAGGTCGGGGACAGCAGAGGTGTGTGTCTGCAGCCTAGGGCTATCGAAAGCATGAGAGACACGCCGAGTCCCCCCGAGCCTCGCCAAACTTTTCCGAGCCCGGCCGAGACCGGGGGGAGCAAAGATACCAGAGTCTTGAAGGAGGAACCAAGAGGAGCAACCGACTCCACCGGAGCCCGCCGGTTTCCCTAAGAGATCGGGGAGCACTCGATGACCACGCGGGCGACGCCGATTTGAACCCGACGGTCACTAGAGATCCACAAACGGATACAACCCTATTGAAGCATGAGGAGACAGGTCTGGCTTTTTATTTATTTTTGTCTACATATCCAACATAGACTAAAAATAAATACGGAGGGATAATACTATACCCAATAATACATAGGGGGCCTGCTAAACAAAGGAAAAAGACTGGACATTCCCTTTTTTTGTCTTTGTAAATTTGAAAAAGTTCTGGACTGGGGTAAATGTTTGGTGCTTAAGGGAAAAAAAAAGAAAAAAAAGGGGAAGATAATCACTAATACTCTCAGAGATATTGGCAACATCAAGACATAACGCAGCAGTCCCACCAGATTGGTGCAAAACTACTGTGATCACAGCAGAATTGTTAAGACACCAGTGGAGGGGTGTGTAACTGTATACGCAGAGTTAGGTCCATTACTGAGACCAGTAATGGGGATTACATGCACTTTATAGTTATGCACTAGTTAACTACTATGTAATAAATATATTCAGAACACTGAGATGTAGAGTCAACATACACACAGAACACAGCATCAGCACTTAACTAATTCGGCCAGGTTGGGGGTGGTTGACTCCCCGATTAGGGGGTAAGGAGGGATGGTAGGGGCACTAGGGAAGAGGTGGGGGTTTCCTTTTTTTTTTATTTATTTTTGCCACAGGTTATAACCATGTACCATGGTGTAATGTCTGGGAGGGGCAATAATGTTAAAATATGGGTATAATGATAAAATGTTTTAGCACTGTATAATGGAGGATGCTTTCTTGGCATAGTATATGTAGTGGGAGAGGAAGGTTACGGTTGGTGGGATGGAGGAAGATGGGAATGGGGATTCAGATGGGGATGGTTTCCCCCCTCTCCCCCTTTTTTTTTCTCCTCCTCCTCCCCCTTTTTTGGTCTTTCCCTTCCTCTTCTCCTCCTTCCCTGTCCCTTCCCTGTCCCTTCCCTTGTCCCTTGTCTTCCTTTGCCTCCTTGCCTATTGCGCTCAAACATTGGGGAAATATTACAATAAGTAAATAAGCCCGGGCCGGGCACGTCCTCTCTAAGGGAGGTCCCCCCATCACCTCCAAGTTAGGGACCTTACCTGTAAGGGTAGACTCAAAGGAGTCAAATAGGAAGCGAGAGGCTTGCACATGAGATTGGTTTGAGTGGGTAGTGAGTGGTGTATCTATTTTTAATATCTTTAATTTAATTTAAATCCCCCCCCCCTTTTTTTTTTTTTTTTTCCTCTTTTCTTTCTTTTTTTCTTCTCTTTTTTTTTCTCCCCTGCTAGTAAAATCCTATGGGCATGATAAAAATATGTTCTTATAATATTAGAGGATTAAATTCAGCATCCAAAAGATCACAGGTTCTATACTCTCTTTACAAACAAAATGTTGGTATCACCTTCTTCTGGGAGACACATTTTCGCTCAGATCATATACCTAACATACAAAATGGATATTACTCAACCTGGTATCATGACTCCTTTGTCTATTCTAAATTCAGGAGCGTTTCTTTAGCAGTACATAAATCAATACCCCATCAGGTAATCAAAGTCTGGAGGAATAGAGACGGTAGAGCAATATTACTAAAACTGGCCATATATGGTAAAAAATATACTTTTATTAATATATACCTCCCTAATCAAAACCAAATTAAAACGGGAACGCAACTTCTAATGGATTTAATGGAAAAGGCAGAAGGGGTGACATTAATATTCGGAGACTTTAACTTCATTCTTGATTGGGATATAGATGCTACAGCACCTCCAATGCTGCAGATAAGTAATGAGAAAAGGAAATTTATGGATACGATGAGTAAATATCAACTAGTAGATATATGGAGGGCTTCCCATCCACTAGAGAGGGATTATAAATTCCACTCGAAAGTACATGGAACATACCATAAACTCAATTACTTTTGATGAATCAATTAGGAATGGCTGTGGCCTCTTCCTCTGAGATAGGTAGTATGGTATGGTCTGACCATATGCCGATATTTCTGATGATGGCCATGTCTAGTGGGAATAGTGCAAGAGGCTCCTGGAAGTTAAATCATAATCTATTATTTGATGAGGTATGTACATCAGAGATTGGATTAGCAATAACAAACTTTGTGGACCATCTGAAGGATACTACCTCCCTATCTATCCAATGGGAAACATTGAAATGTATAATACGGGGGTTGTTTATAAAACATGGAGCGAGACTAAAAAAGACAAATGGGATTAGACTAGTACAGCTATCGAAGGATATAACTAAACTGCAAAAACAACATAAACAAAATCCAATACATGAGAAATTAGTAGAGTTAACAGCAAAGAAAACAGAACTATGAACCCTATTAACCGCTTCCCGACCAGCGCACGAAGATGTACGTCGTCAGAATGGCACGGACAGGCATAAGGGCGTACAGGTACTTCCCTTTGAATTTGCCGCCATGCCATTGCATGCACGCCCCAGTCGGGACCTCCGTGAGTCCGATCACGGGTCCCATGGACTCGATCGCTGCAGGGATACCCGTCTCATGGGGAGGAACAATGGGGAGATGCTGAAGTAAACAAGCTTTGTTCTGCCTAGCAACAAGTGACACTGATCTCTGCTCCCTGGGATTGGAGCAGAGATCAGTGATCTGTTAAACACAGCCACACCCCCACAGTTAGCAACACGCCCCTAGGACACACTTAAACCCTACACTGCCACCTCTGTGTTAACCCCTTCACTGCCAGCATCATTTACACAGGAATCAGTGCGTTTGTATAGCACTGATTGCTGTATAAATGACAATGGTCCCAAAAATGTGTCAAAAATGTCCGATGTGTCCGCCATAATGTCGCAGTCACAATAAAAATCGCTGATCGCCGCCATTACTAGTAAAAAAAAAATTATTACTAAAAATGCCATAAAACTATCCCCTATTTTGTAAACGCTATAACTTTTGAGCAAACCAATCAATAATCGCTTATTGTGGTTTTTTTTTACCAAAAATATGTAGAAGAATATGTATCGGCCTAAACTGAGGATAAAAAATGTTTTTTTATATATTTTTGGGGGATATTTATTATAGCAAAAAGTAAAAAAATAATGTGTTTTTTTCAAAATTGTCGCTCTTTTTTTTGTTTATAGCGCAAAAAATAAAAACCGCAGGGGTGATCAAATACCACTAAAGAAAGCTCTATTTGTGGGAAATAAAGGACATCAATTTTGATTTGGGAGCCACGTCACACGACCGCGCAATTGTCAGTTAAAGTGACGCCGAATCGCAAAAAGTGCTCTGGTCTTAAGCCAGCAAAATGGTCCGGTCTGAAAGTGGTAAATGAACAAATGATACGGATTAGAGATAAAACTCATTCCTTATATTATAAACAAGGAAATAAACCCGGTAAACTCCTAGCTAGAGCACTCCACCAACAAATAAATGGAACATCAATTGTCATGGTTAAAACCGAAACAGGAGATATGGTATATGATCCAAAAGGGATACTGACAACATTTCATACCTTTTATTCTAGACTTTATAACATACCAAACTTACTAGCAGAGAAGGACCCTGAACTATATCAACAAAATATATATCAATATATAAAGGATACTCCTATACCAACACTAACAACAGTAGAAGTGGAGCACCTATAACAGGATTTCATAGAGGTAGAAATACAAAAAGTACTTTACTCACTAGCGCTAGGGAAAAGCCCGGGCCCAGACGGTTTTACCCCTCAGTTTTATAAGAAATTTAAAGACCAGCTAATCCCAATTATGAAACAAACGTTTAATGCAGTATCTGCTTCCCAACCCTTTGTTCCACAGGGAATGCAGGCATATATTTCTCTTATCGAAGCCCGAAAAGGATTATACTAATTGCGGAAACTATCGACCAATCTCCTTGACAAACGTTGATCTTCAAATTTATTCAAAGATCATAGCCAATAGTCTCACCCCGATACTCCCAAGATATATACACTTAGACCAAGTAGGATTTATAAAAGGAAGAGTGGCAAGAGATGATACCCTGAAGACACTAACACTTGTGGAATGCGTCCGGAAACACACCATCCCATCCTGTTTGCTGTCAATTGATGCCGAGAAAGCTTTTGACAGGGTGGGATGATGTTTTTTCAAGGAAACGTTAAGGCAATGGGTCCAAGGCTTTTGGAAAAAATAATGGTTCTCTATCATAGTCCCACTGCTAGGCTACGGGCACATGGAGACATATCTGAATCAATTACCATAGCCAACGGAACCCAACAGGGATGTCCGTTATCACTGTTGGGTATGTATTAGCTATGGAACATCTAGCGACAGCCATTCGCAACAACAGAGATATATAAGGAATAAAAGTGGGGGGAAAAGAATATAAACTGTCCATATATACAGACAATTTGTTGGTATTTATTACAAACCCATTGGTGACATTACCAAATTTAATACAGGAATTTAAACGTTTTGCTAGAGTTAGTTATCTTAAAGTGAATTACAATAAATCATAGGCGCTGAATATAACATTACCAAACAATACAGTGGAACTCCTTAAAAATAATTTCTCCTTCAAATGGCAAATAAATGCAATTAAATATTTGGGAACATTTATCCCTAGAGAAATAGTAAAGCTTCAGGAATTGAATTACCTCCCGATAATGCAAAAAATAATAAAGACACTTCAACGATATGATAGGGGGATTTTTTCATGGACGGGTAGGATAAATATCATAAAAATGGATATATTGCCCAAAATCGTATATATATTCCAAACCATTCCAATATTTCCCTCAACAAACATCCTGAACCAATTATGAAAGGCTATATGGAGCTTTATCTGGGCGGGTAAGCCTGCTAGAATTAGTAGAGATACATTAATTCAGCCAAAAAAGGACAGAGGCCTGGCCCTCCCAGATCTATTGGCATATCTTAGAGCAGTGTTTATAACAAGGATAGTGGACTGGTTTCATAATGCAGATTGTAAGTAGTGGGTGAAACTTGAGGAGGAGGTTACAGCCATTAAATTAAAATCATTACCATGGATAAGGAGAGAGAAATGCCCCCTCAATCGGGATATGCCCTTCCTGATTGTATCAACACTGAAAGTATGGGATGGACTGCTGTGACAGGGGATATGGTCAATGTACATAGGCTGAGCGCGACCGAGAATTCAGAGACACGGTCGGGACATCTCACAGCCATTCTCAGCATTAGAAACTACTGCCCACACACTTGGGACTGCACTCTCGACCCCCTGTACCTCCCCCAGCAGTTTTCCAGCCTCTCTCCTGCAGGCTGCTGCTTGAGTGGGAGGAAGGGGTATGTGCCTGACACTCGAGACCGCACCCGCCTGGAAGAGTGAGGTGTGAGCAGCTGAGCAAAGGAAGCCGAGTGATTGTGAACTTCCTGGAGGTAAGCTCAGCTAGCAGCACTTCGTGGATTTGTTTACAGGCACCTATATGCTGAGTCTGCTGAGTTACTGCAGCTTAGCATAGAGGAGCTGTTAGCTGACAAATGGGATTGCATCTTTTCATGTGGCACAGTGAGAAATTGGTCTCATTAAAGCATTGTGACTGCCCCCTGCTGTGTGCCCTCCTAATCCCCTCAGTGTGTGCCCTCCTGATACCCCTCCAGTGTGTGCCTTCCTGACCCCCCCCCAGTGTGTGCCTTCCTGATCCCCCCCAGTGTGTGCCCTCCTGACCCCCCCCTGGTGTGTGCCCTCCTGATTCCTCCCCAGTGTGTGCCCTCCTGACCCCCCCCCCCAGTGTGTGCCCTCCTGATCCTCCCCAGTGTGTGCCCTCCTGACCCCCCCCCCCCCAGTGTGTGCCCTCCTGATCCTCCCCCCCCCCAGTGTGTGCCCTCCTGATCCCCCCCAGTGTGTGCCCTCCTGATCCCCCCCAGTGTGTGCCTTCCTGATCTCCCCCAGTGTGTGCCCTCCTGATCCCCCCCCCAGTGTGTGCCTTCCTGATCCCCCCAGTGTGTGCCTTCCTGATCTCCACCAGTGTGTGCCTTCCTGATCCTCCCCCCAGTGTGTGCCTTCCTGATCTCCCCCAGTGTGTGCCTTCCTGATCTCCCCCAGTGTGTGCCTTCCTGATCTCCCCCAGTGTGTGCCTTCCTGATCTCCCCCAGTGTGTGCCTTCCTGATCTCCCCCAGTGTGTGCCTTCCTGATCTCCCCCAGTGTGTGCCCTCCTGATCCCCCCCAGTGTGTGCCTTCCTGATCCCCCCCAGTGTGTGCCCTCCTGACCCCCCCCAGTGTGTGCCCTCCTGATCCCCCCAGTGTGTGCCCTCCTGATCCCCCCCAGTGTGTGCCCTCCTGATCCCCCCAGTGTGTGCCCTCCTGACTCCCCCCCAGTGTGTGCCCTCCTGACTCCCCCCCCCAGTGTGTGCCCATCTGAGTCCCCCAATGTGTGCCCTCCTGACCTCCCTGGTGTGGGCCCTCCTGACTTCCCCCCGGTGTGTGCCCTCCTGACTCCCCCAATGTGTGCCCTCCCAACCCCTCCCCCAGTGTATGCCCTCCTGACCTCCCTGGTGTGTGCCCTCCTGACCTCCCTGGTGTGTGCCATCCGGACCACCCCCCCGGTGTGCCCTCCTAACCACCCCCTGGTGTGTGCCCTCCTAACCACCCCCTGGTGTGTGCCCTCCTGACCTCCCCGGTGTGTGCCCTCCTGACCTCCCCGGTGTGTGCCCTCCTGACCTCCCTGGTGTCTGCCCTCCTGACCCCGTACTGTGCTCTCCTGACCCCATACCGTGCTGTCCTGACCTCTATCCTAACCTCCCTATTGTGTGCTCTCCTGACCCCCCCCCCCCCCCCCCCCCAGTTCTGTAAGCAACACCTTATTTTCTGGCAGTGCCCCTCCCGAGATTAGACTCTGGATCCGCCCCTGATAGGCCCAATGACCCCTCTCTTCGGCAACCCAGAATTCCCACCAGCACTGGAAGTAGGATCTTTTTTGAAATGGCAGAGAAAAGAAGATATTAGGTTGGTAGAAACAATGGAGCAGAATGGACTTCTCCCACTGGATTCCTTGGGTACGGAATATAAAGTTAAATGGATGAAACACTGGCAGCTTCAAAAATATATCCTCTCCCTAATGAAGGAAGGTATAATCAATAGATCACTCACCGACCTTTAAAAAATATTTGTAAAAGAACAGAGACCAATACACACCCTATCTAATGTATATAAGTACTTAAGCTCAAGGAATAATATGCAGGAGATAACGTATATAAAAAAAATGGGAGGAAGAAATAGGGACAATTATCCCCAAAGTGAAATGGGAAAAAGCTATTTTAGCAGCATATAAATCTTGAATATCCAATAGACACCAAAAAAGGAATTATAACATTTTAGCCAGATGGTAAAGATGCCCAGTAGATATGCATAAAATAAGCCCAGAGAACGAAGATGTATGTTGGAGATGTCATGGGGCAAGAGGCACAATGTCACATATCTGGTTCTACTGTTCTGGGGTCCAGATCTTTTGGGAAAAAATATATAAAATATATACCGCAATGACAGGGGTACAGCTACAGCCCGATATATTAATATCAGTACTATCAATGATCCCGGGATCGGTGAAGAATATAAAAAAGTGCATCCTAAAATACTTTTTAACTGCAGCACGAACCATCATAGCCAGGTATTGGAAAAGCAAAGTAATACCAAATATAGAGTCAGAGTCAGTATAGAATGGGAGTCTGAGATGGGTGAGATGTGTGCCCTGGAGGAGAGGATGGAGATTGAAAAACGATTAAAAAAACCGATAACAACAACATGGCAGATGTAGAAAGAGTTTAGTACATCACAGGTTTTGTGGAGGGAGATATAGGACAAGGGGTTTTAAATATAGGTATGGGAGAAAGGAAAAAGGAGGTTCTTTCCCTCTTATTTTTTTTTTCTTATCTCTTTATGTTAGATGTATATGAAGGGAGAATGAAGTGATGTAAAAGGAATGAATGGGTGTGTGATGCAGGATGAATGCAGGTAATAAATGTATATATTGTATTATTAAGGATATGGATTTAATAAGCAAATAAACACATTAATAGATAAATAGAGGTTAAAGAGGAAGTAAAGTAACTGTAACATTTAAAAAAAAAAAGGAACCTGCAAGGCAAAGGCATAATGAGCTAGTATGCATAGCATACTAGCTCATTATAAATAACTTACCTGAGAACGAAGCCCCCGAGTGACTTCCGGGTCTCATGGCATCGACGCTGTGATTTGCCGGCGCCGCAATGATGTCACTCCCGCACATGCGCACGGGAGCGTGCTCTGTGCGCCTGCGCGCCGCTGTCTACGGCTCATGCGCAGTAGACAGCGGTGCCTGTCTTTTTTGCAAATATCTCCTGAACCGTGTAGGTTTAGGAGATATTTCTTGGACTTGCAGGTAAGCCTTAATCTAGGCTTACCTGTAGGTCAAAGTGGTTTGTAAGGGTTTACAACCAATTTAATATGATGTGGGAATTGACCAATGATTTGATGAGGACAATAGAAAGCAATCCATATAGAATAATAGTTAATAAAAAAAAAATAGAAAAAGTTAGACATGAGAGCGGTGGCTTCTCGTCTGGAACACGTGGAGTCTGAAGCCAAGACTCACAGCAATGCTATCCAGCAGGTTACTAGTCTCCATGCACAGCATCTGATTGACATGAATCATCACCTTGAAGATTTGGACAATAGGGGTAAGAGGCGTAATCTACACATTAGAGGGATCCCTGAGTCGGTGGAGGGTCCTCAACTACAGTCTGTTGTGTGGGCAATCTTTAATAACTTATTGGGCGGACTACCAGCACACTCAGACCCAGAGGTAGGGAAAATGATCCCTGCAGGGACACTATTTGCTGTTTAATTAGCTTTACACAGAAGGAAGAAATCCTGCACATCACATAATCATGGTCAACTGCATCATGAGTGGGCACACATCCAAATATTTTGAGATCTGTCTGTCATCCCACTCCAACAGATCTTAGCCCTCTTCTCAACGCTCTACGTGATAGGCACATTGTGTACCGTTAGAATTTCCCTTTTTGTTTACAAGCCACAGTAGGGAACTGCTCAGCACTTTTGCGAACACCTGCAGACCTGCAACCCTTCTGTGATAACAAAAATATATTCTGCGCCACAAAAATATAGTAAAAAATACAAATGATCATTCTGAGCACGCTCCCGTGCTCATGTGCGGGAGTGACGTCATTGCGGCGCCGGCAAATCACAGCGTCGATGCCATGAGACCCGGAAGTCACTCGGGGGCTTCGTTCTCAGGTAAGTTATTTAGAATGAGCTAGTAGTGTAAAATGAAATCCTATACACTCCAGTGAAATCTCAGTATCCTTGTTAATAGTGAAATAAACAATGGACCATATTAGCACTATAGTGATTGAAGTCCATAAGTGTAAATACGAAACTGGGTTGAGTAGGTAAACTCTTCACTTGCAAATGTCCTTTATTGGACCACCGCTGTGCTCCACACAATTAGTGAATCCCGTCACCGATACAAAAGCCGCTTACCAGATGGTAAAAGGCAAATGGCATTCAATAGCGCTCAGCCAAGATCATCAACCATAGGAAAAGGGGACCCTCATGGCAGCCTCCTCACGGTGGGTACAAACACTTGGTTTCAATAGTTCATGTGGTACGTAGTATATTGGACCATATCGATAAAACAAAAGACCATAGCGTGATACCGTACTAACAGCAAATTTTATTAAGAAATTAAATGGTACTCACATTATATCAAATATAAATGAGTGTTAAAAGCAAAAACGCCGGCCGGCATTAAATGGAGCCCTTCTTCCTTCCTAGACAATGCAGTGACGTCACTGCACTTCCTCCCAGGCGCATTTCGTCATCAAATAGACGTTCTCAATGGGGATAAGGTGATACAGTGATTCACCGCTATTTGTAGCACCACGCCACATTTTAAAATGCAAGGAAGTGGCTGGGGGCCATCTTGACTAAAAGAAAAGATGCCCAAAGGTTACCCGATGGCTGAATTGATTGCTCAAAGAGAATGAAAGAAATGTATATATATGAAAAATTTAAATATAAATATAGAACTACGGAAATTTAGAAGCTGTATGCTATTGAAACAAACGGTCAACAGACTCAGTATTATAAATATTGGCCATCGACTCACATGTATTCGTGCCGGAGAAATACTCATACCTGGGGATGTTAAAAAAAAACACAAGTCGGCCAAGAAATATAGAAACTAATTAGTCCCAATAAGGAAGATGGATAGTCCTGTGGGGACACAGGGGAGATGTTCATAATCTTATAAGAGACCAGGGACGGCACTCCCATAACAGACGGCCATTGGGCTGACCGAGCCTCTAGGCGCCAACGCGATCAAACGCAAGCCGTGGCCCAAACAGTACCAAGTGAACTCTCAATCCATATAGTATAACTATACCAGGAATGACAAAAAAATGGACAAATGTCGTATTATGACATAATGTATATAAAAATAAAAATAGAAAAAAGAATATTCATTAATAAAGAATGAAAAAATAGATTAGTGCATAACACATGTGGGGACACCATGTTAAGTGAAAAATCAAAAAATATATATAAAGAAAGAAAAAGGTACCCTAACCCTACCAACCAGAAAAAAGGTAATGGTGGAAAATATCCACATACCGTTGATTGGTTTCGATTGGTAAGTGTAACATATGAAATAAGGCTCATATAGAGTCATAGATCAAATGTCTATTCAAAGACTATATAATCCAAAAAAGATTCCTAAATGAGAATTTTCAGAATAAATTCATAAAGGAGTTAACTGATAAAAAATAAATAGATTGAGGATGCCCATCCTTGCATGACACAACGGGCAACATTTTATGATCAGACACCTTATATAAACATTTGGTATAACAAACGCCAAATAATAAATACCCAAAAGTGCAATAAAGATGTGTACTAACAATGGATCAAATAATAAATGAAATGAATAAAAAAGAAAAATACAAGATACATATCACCCTCGGAAGGCTCAGAGGCCTCATGCGTTATTTATGAAAGCATTGACATCTGTGTCTACGTTCAACCCAAACTGAATATTTGGTTTTTAAGCGATGGATCCACGCCATCTCAAGTTTGGAGATTTCTCTTACCATAAAGCTACCCCTCCAGTTGGGCTTAAATGTATCAATCCCAAGAAAAAGAGTGTTGGCTGGGTCCCTTGTGTACCTGGAGGTAGTGCTTTGAGACAGAGTGGTTTTTGAAACCTGTTATGATATTCGTGATGTGCTCGTTGAGACAAACTTGTAGAGGGCGCTTAGTACGTCCCACATATTGCAGGCCACAGGGGCACTGCAATAGGTAGACAACTCCTACTGTGGCACATGTAATACAGGGTTTAATGCTAAACACCTTCTGTGTGGCAGTGGACCTAACAGAGGTAACCCTTCTTTCTGAACTAGAATTGAGATGGCAAACTCTACACCGTCTGCACTGGTAAAAACCAGTGAGCTGGTCAAAGAAACCTCTGCTGGTTACTGGGGGGTTCAAGATGTTCGGGGCCACTCGATTCTGTAATGATGTAGCTCCTCTGAAGATCACCCTCCGTCTGGGGGGCAGGAGATTCCCCAAGATCGTATCATTGGTAATATGCCAATGTTTGTTTATGAGTTGCTTGATGCCACTGTGCTGTACCAAGTACGAAGTAATAAATGGGACCCCCAGTGATGGCCCCTCACCAATCCTAGGTGCTCTTTGTGTCAGCAGATCGTCTCTATTTGTAGCCAGCACAGTGTCCAAAGTATCCTTAAGATAATGTCTCTGGTACCCCTTCTCTATAAGGCGACCAGTCAATATCTCAGCCTGTACCAAAAATTCCTGAAGGTCAGAGCAGTTCCTCTGAATTCCTGTCGGTCTCCTTGTAAAAAGTGGAGGTGGAAAAATGATTCTCCTTAATCACAATCCTTAGATCCAAATAGTGGATCTCAGACTGGCTGGCCTCATATTTCAAATGGATGCCTCTCTGGTTGGAATTGAGTGCATCAAAAAAAGGTCATGGTGTTGACCCACCCATAGGAGGAGGATGTCATCAATGTACCTACCCCAAAGGGCAACTTGGGGTACATATTGGGAATAGATGACATCCTCCTCCCACTTGGCCATAAATAGATTTGCCAGACTCGGGGCATATTTTGCCCCCATGGCAACTCCGGTGTCTTGTTTATAAAACTCACCCTCAAACCTCAAAAGGCAAGTCTGAATAAGTCTTTACAAGAGGGATTAGATTCTCTTTGTAATAACACTGAATTGCACTGGTCGCTGTATTAATGCCAATGGTCCCAAAAATGTGTCAAAATTGTCCAACATGTCCGCCATAATGTCGCAGTCACTATAAAAATCAAGGATAGCCACCATTACTAGTAAAAAATAAAAAAATAAAAAAAATTCTATAAATCTATCCCCTATTTTGTAGACGCTATAACTTTTGTGCAAACCAATCCATATACGCTTATTGCGATTTTTTTTTAACCAAGAATATGTAGAAGAATACATATCGGCCTAAACTGAGGGAAAAAAATGTATGTATATTTTTGGGGGATATTTATTATAGCAAAAAGTAAAAAAAGAATGCTATTTTTTTTTTCAAAATTGACGATATTTTTTTTCAAAATTGACGATATTTTTTTATTTATAGCGCAAAAAATATAAACCGCAGAGGTAATCAAATGCCACCAAAATAAAGCTCTAGTTGTGGAAAAAAAGGACGTCAATTTTGTTTGGGTGCAGCATTGCATGACCGTGCAATTGTCAGTTAAAGCGACGCAATGCTGAATCGCAAAAAGTGGTCTGGTCAGGTAGGGGGTAGAATCTTCCAGGGCTGGAGTGGTTAAACAGGAATGCAGGAGATAGTTTCTTGTGATGTGACCAAGGCGAAGGCAGAGTTCCTCTGGACTGGATGACTTAAGTAGGCAGAACTGATGAGCAGGATCATCAACAGCTCAGTAACTGTGGAGAGATATGGGAGCTGGCAATTAGCCAACAGCTGAGCGGCCAGCTCAAAGAAGGAAGGGCTGAGCCCAGCCCTGGCACTGGGTGGGTTTGGATGAGGCGGGCTTTTGTTTGATAACAGCTTTGAATTTACATCACTGGCTTACCTCTAATGAACAGGAGGGGTTCTTTCTTTCTGGATGCAGAGAAGGCGTTTGATAGAGTGGCCTGGGACTATATGGAAGCTGTCCTAGGAGCTTTGGGACTTGGGACATGTATGAGAGCTCTCATGTTATCCTTATATGCCAACCCCAGAGCCAGGGTTAAAGTCAACGGCCACCCATAACGGGACCAGATAAGGGTGCCCTTTATCCCTGTTGCTATACATTACACCGTTACATAGTTACATAGTTACATAGTAGGTAAGGTTGAAAAAAGACACAAGTCCATCAAGTCTAACCTATGTGTATGATTATATGTCAGTATTACATTGTATATCCCTACATTCTTACACTGGAACCCCTCCTTCAGTGCATTCAGGCTGATGTTAAGGGCATTGAGGTACACAACTGGGTTTACAAGATCACTAGTGGAAAAATGGAAAAGAAACTGTGCTAAGGTATATATGATGTACCCAATAAAGTGTACCTAAAAACTAAAGGAATTTCTATACTAAACTAGTGGAAGCAGCAATTCTCCTGCATAGCATTAATACAGTAGGAAAAATAAAAAGAAAAATTAGAATTGCGCTAACCCTGTGAATACAAAGTGTAAATATAATGAATAACCTCACATAAATATCAGAACCACACCGGTCATGGAGCTACCCAGAATCAATCGTGGCTGGGCGTTTTTGATTATAGACAGGCTTTTTCTAATCCTCCGTAACGGGGGATCACAGACTTCTGTTAAGAAGTAACTCTATGTATAGCGGTGGCGGATTTAATACAGCTCACATCAGAATTTGAAGATTTATCTCATCTATGATTGGACTTTATATTATAATTTATGATTTTTAGTTTTTGCATGGGTGGATGCTATATACACTTGGATTCCATATATTATTGGGCTTTATTCTCAGAATTGTTATTTATATATTTTACTTTTACAATTGTTTCCCTTATATTTTTCACTTATATTTCTGTTGGAATTTATATATCCATAATGTAATGATTCACAAGATAACATAACATAACATAACACATAACACATAACATAACACAGATGCATGAAATATATTTTTTTGTTCACACTGATTCTGGGTAGCTCCATGACTGGTGTGGTTCTGATATTTATGTGAGGTTAGTCTAATATATTTACACTTCGTATTCACAGATTTAGCGCTATTCTAATTTTTCTTTACAAGATCATTGCATTTGTGGATGATGTTCTGCTTTTTCTTTCATCCCCTTTGACGTCTTTACCTAATCTTCTGAAGGTTCTTGATCACTCTAAATTGCTTTCAAATTTGCAAATTAATTATTCAAAGTCTTTTGCATTGAATGTTTCATTTCCAAGAGACCTAGCCAAGCAATGCCAGGCTAATTTTCCCTTCCAATGGTAAACTGATGCTATCACCTGGGAATACAACTCCCTGTGGATTTATCAGATCTTTACAGTAAGAATTTTTTAACGGAATTGCAAAGCATATGCAGAGATCTTCAAAAGGGGGATGTACACACTAATTCTTGGTTTGGGCAAGCATCCATCTTAAAAAGTACGATCCTCCTGCGCTTGCTTTAAAAGCTACTGACCATATCAATCCAAATGCTGCCTGCTTTTTTTGCGTCCTATAAATCCATGTGTAGAGCTTTCTATGGGGCAACAAATCTACGTGGATAAGTTGGTTGAAACTCGTAATACCTAAGTCAAGAGGTAGGATTGGTCTTCCAGACTTGCAATGCTACTGCTGGGCAGTTAATCTAGCTCAGATAGTGGACTGGAAAGTTCATGCCCACTGTAAAGATGGGTAAGCTTGGAATCTTTGATTTCTGACTCTGACTCCCTGGATTTTCAAGGAACACACTTCACCAATCTCTCTCTCTCTCTCATCCCCTTATTGGGGCTACCCTCCAAGTCTTTGAATGAGCCTGTACTACACACACAATCTCTGCCAAATTTTGCCAATCACTCAAGTGCAAGGCAATCCTGACCCCCCCCCCCCCCTCCCCTCTCGGTCTTGCAGAGCTCTCTAACACTGATTAGTTTCCCTTCTGGTCTTACCTCAAACACTACCTTGATAATCCATTGCGTAAGAAAGGATTTATTAAGCCACCCACTTTATTTGAGGCACTCTGCTCTGCGACCTCTCCCCAGAACCACATGATCTCTGAACTTTATGCTGCTATGTTTGATGATTCGTCTGCTCTGTTTTGCTTGGAGCGTGGATTCTGGAATGAAGCACTGCGGAGGGAGTTAGATGAGTCTAGCTGGGAGCGCATCTATTTGTATTTCCATAAAGGATCTTTAAATGTCTTAACCCAAAAGAATGGATATAAATTGAAAATTAGGCATTATAAATGTTCTCCTTCGGTCCCTGAAAGCTGTTGGAGATGTGGTAGAGAGAAAGGCACTTTCCTCCAAATTTGGTGGAACTGCACGCTGATCCAGTCTTTTTGGCATAAGGTGCATGACACGACCATGGCGGTTTCTTCACTCCCATTGGAGTTCTCCCAGGACAGTACCTTCTGCATCTTTCCAAGATATCTAAAAAGTTATAAAATAAATTGGTTGCTATGCATATGATTACACGCTGCTAGGCTTTGTGTACCAACTCATTGGAGATCTATTTGCCTTCCTTAAATGAAGGAATGGTTCCATCATGTTAATCGCATTGCAGAGATGGAGGAGATGATTCATACCACTCTTAACAAGTCTCCAAGTTCTCCGAGACCTGGGAGACCTGGATAACCTTCCGAGATTCTCTGACATTTCGGGAAATGCAACTGGATAAAAATTGATATCTGACTGAAGCTATTCAATTCTGGAGTCTAACAGATTCACCTGCTCCCTACTTCGCAGGTGTTACAACTAAGCATAATCCTTAGCAATAAGTGGAGAGGGCAGTTGGTGGTGGTCCCACCCCTTCTCCATCTCCTATCCTTTATCTGCCTCCTCCATTCTCTCCCCTCCCCTTTATTATTATATATTTTTTTCTCTCCCTTATCATTTTCTGCCCTGTAGTTTGGCTATGGAGGTTGTGGATGGATGATATAGGAATGCCCTGAGATGGCTATCTACCATTTTCATAGCCCTTATTACTTGCAGATCTAGTTTTTCACAAATGTCCTATATATCTCCTCTTATTCATAGGGTAATCATTGACTGGATATCCTAGTATAGACACACATTGTTATGGGTCAAGAATAGTACCAATTGTATAATGTGTTATATGCATTTTCTAACTTATGCTAGTCTCTCTTATTTGCTTATGTATCTTATGGTTTGTCATCTTCCATTTACATGAAAATGTAATGTATTTGGTGATTATTTGCTATATCGGCTCTAAACTTATAAATGTTTATGATAAAAAAAAAAAAAGCAATATTTACTTAACTTTAAATCAAAACAAAACCTATTAAAATGTGTATTTTTTAGTCCTGTGAAAAAATAAAAAAATATTTGCGAACATATATTTCCTTTAACCTAAATAGGTTTAATTTATAATTTATTATGTAAAAAACTTTTCATTATAATCATGGCCAGGTTTCCCAGAAGTGCACATTTATCACATAAAAACACATAAAAACTTATTTATACAGTCACAATATTGTAAGCAGAATTAGGGTCAGCAAAACAAGAAAATGTTCTGTGAAAAAGGTGATTATAGCAGAGTTCTTTTGGGCACCAAATATTGTGTGCCTAGAAGCAAAGATGAAAATCCCCCCTGAAATCATTTAAATTTGATTAATTGGTATTTTTCATCCTTAATCTTCAAGAGATCTGCCTAGCCTCCCACTCCTAAACTAACCCACCCACTAGCCCTGAGCACTAATTACCAAATCCCAACTATCAATGTTTTCATTAAGCAGTAGATGAAGCAACCTTAAAAGTCATAAAATATTCAGACCTCCTTCACTCAATTTTGCTATGTTGCATTCTGATACTACAGTTGTTTAAATTCATTTTTGTTCTCATTAATCTACACACAGTACCCCATAATGACAAAGTGACAACAGAATTTAAGAAATGTTTTCAAATGTATGAAAAAGTAAAAAACTGAAATATCAAATTGCCATAAGTATTCAGACCCTTTGCAACAACACTTGAAATTTAGCTCAGGTGCCTCCCAGTTCTCTTGATCATTGCTGAGCTGTTTCTACACCTTGTTTCTACACCTTGATTGGGGTTCACCTGTGGTATATTAAATTGATTGGACATGATTTGGAAAGGCCCACACTTCTCTAATAGGCTACACAGCTGACAATGCATACTGTATCATAGCAAAAGTCATAAGATATATCTTGTCCATAAAGGTAAAATAGTTATGAGTCAGAATAAATTGGAGTAATTCCAAAATAAAACAATTGTGTGGCCAAGTGGTCTCATCCTGTTCCACGAGGTAGGACCCTGCACTGGCCCTTCTAGAAGCCAAAAAACAGAGCAATCTCAGTGCATACGTCGTCCGACCAGGGAATTCCCAGATTGCATAGGCCAGTCAAATTTGCATATAATTAATCTTACACATCTAGAGTTCACTCCCATACAAAAATCCATTTTGCAACTGGGTTTGGGTTTTTGTCCCTCACAGCCCATTAATGTATCTGAAACTATAAAAGACTTGTATTTATTCACACGTCGGCTGACCTATAAATACGTCTTTGACCCCCAACGGAATCAAAAGAGACTAGAGATAGATCTGTATAAAAATGCAGAAAGGGGGTACCGGCGCCAACTCTTATATTAGTGTACGTTTATAAAGGCTGCACTCTAAAAGGTAAGAGGACTGTATGTTCAATTACTTGTTATGATTATGATGATTAGGAGAGTTGCGCCAATCAAAAAGGTTTATGTATCCTTAGACACTATACTGAACTATGTTTAACCAGTTCAATACCCGGCCATAGTCATATGACGCCCACAAGGTGGATCTACCATCCTGGGTGGGCGTCATATGACGTCCTCGGATTCCCGGCCGCCTGGGGGGCGCGCGCGCGCCGCCGGCGGCGCGCGCGCGCGCCCGCGGCATCGCTCGGGACCCGGTGCGAGTGCCCGGCGGCCGCGATGTCCGCCGGGCACCCGCGATTGCCCGTTAAAACAACGGGACGGGACCGTGGAGCTGTGTGTGTAAACACACTGCTCCACGTCCTGTCAGCGGGGAGGAGACCGATCATGTGATCCCAGTACAGAGGATCACATGATCGGTCTCCTCCCCTTAAGTCCCCTCCCCCTAAAGTTAGAATCACTCCTATTAGGGACACACATTAACCCCTCCAGCGCCCTCTAACCCCTTCCCTGACAGTCACATTTACACAGTAATCATTGCAATTTTATAGCAACGATCGCTGTGTAAATGTGAATGGTTCAAAAATGTGTCAAAAGTGTCCGAAGTGTCCGCCGCAATGTCGCAGTCACGAAAAAAAATCGCAAATCGCCGCCATTACTGTAAAAAAAAAAAAAATTCAATAAATCTATCCCCTATTTTGTAGACGCTATAACTTTTGCGCAAACCGATCAATATACGCTTATTGCGATTTTTTTTACCAAAAATATGTAGAAGAATGTATCGGCCTAAACTGAGGAAAAAAATTGTTTTTTAAAAAAAAAATGGGATATTTATTATAGCAAAAAGTAAAAAATAGTTTTTTTTCAAAATGTTTATAGCGCAAAAAATAAAAACCGCAGGGGCGATCAAATACCACCAGCTCTATTTGGGGGAAAAAAGGACGTCAATTTTGTTTGGGTGTAACGTCGCACGACCGCGCAATTGTTAGTTAAAGCGACGCAGAGCCGAATCGCAAAAAGTGCTCTGGTAAGGAAGGGTGTTTAAAAGCCCTGTATTGAAGCGGTTAAAGAGCTTGTTATATAACACTGCTGTCAACTATGGGTCCCTTTAAGGACTAGGCCAATCCTTTGGTGGACGGAATAAAATAAAATAAAATAAATATAAATATAAAGTGACAATTAATATTGTGCCTCTAATTACTGTGCAACACTAGACACTCCTGTGTGAAAGGGTGAATATTTATATACGATCCTGTAAGAAAAATTCTACAAGAAAAATTATTTTACAACAGGGTTCCAATTCTGTGAAAAAAACAAACCTCCCAATCATGCAAACCCAATCCTGCAAAAAGAAATTCAAAAAATATACGTGTGTATCTATAATCCTGTAAAATAAATTTCTGTATAGCAGGACCACAATTCTATAAACCTACAACGCTATACTGGTCAGCTGGCAGGCATATGAGGGGATAGTCGACATAGCACAGTGGTCTTCTTGTGACTTGAGGTCCCCCTTTACACGGCTGGAGAGGCTCAGTGCTGGCTTTGAGGTCACAGGCAAATGTGAGTGCAAAAGTTCTCTTGTCTTTTATCTGTTTTGTTAAATAAATTTTTATGGACATATTACGCTATGGGAGCATTTCTTATTATTTCCCTTGAGCATGGAGGATACTCCCTGTATTAACGCAATCTGGATCCTTGAGTGAAGAGAAACCAGAGTAAAGGAGTGGTTATCCGGCTAATAAAACCAAACGCCTAAAACTCACTTAAATCTGGTGAGTGGCCATTTTTTAGTGGTGGTGGATTCACAGGGTGATGTACATAAGCTCCGAAAGTGTCAATCACTAGTGGTGTATTCGAGTGGAATTAATTTGTTACGGATTGATTTGAATGACAGTGGTGTCAACATGTCACGTTCCGGGTATGGCGGAGAACAGGAGGTGGATCCCCTATGTCAATGAGGCAATAGCACGGGTTGTATTGGAGGACCGGTTCTAATGTTGCTACTGGTTTTCACCAGAGCCCGCCGCAAGGCAGGATGGACTTGCTGCGGCGGTAGCAACCAGGTCGTGTCTTCAAATAGCAACTCGACCCCACTGACAGCTGAGACAGGCGCGGTACACAAGGATAAGGCAGAGGCAAGGTCAGACGTAGCAAAAGGTCAGGACAGGTAGCAAAGGTTCATAGTCGGGGGCAACGGCAGAGGTCTGGATACACAGTAGGAGCAAACACAAAACACGCTTTCACTGGGCACTATAGGCAACTCAAGATCCGGCAATGACAGGAAGGGGAAGTGGGTTAATAGGGGAAAGGGTGAAGCATGATTGGGCCAGGCACCAATCAATTGTGCACTGGCCCTTTAAGAGAAGGAAGGAGCCGCGCGCGCGCGCCAGGGGAGAGGAGGCGAGCGCGCAGGGGGAGGCAGGCGGAAGAGCCGACGGGGACGAGCCAGCAGAGCGGGATGCGATCCATGGGCGGACCGGGGGCGCCGCGTGGATCGCATCCCAGAGACAGAACAGCGCCCACGGCCAGGGGAGCTGGCCGGGGCGCTGCAGGAGGACAGACGCCGTGAGCGCTCCGGGATGGACGGGGCACCCGGAGCGCTCGGCGTTACAGTACCCCCCCCCCTTGGGTCTCCCCCTCTTCTTGGGCCTCCCCCTCCTCCTGGAACCCAAGAACCTGAGGATGAGATCCTTGTCAATGATGTTACCCTCAGGTTCCCAGGACCTCTCCTCAGGACCACAATTCTCCCAGTCAACAAGATAGAAGCGTTTACCTCGGACGGTTCTAGAGGCGAGGATCTCTTTAACGGAGAAGATGTCGGAGGAGCCGGTGACCGGAGCAGGAGCGGTGACCTTGGGGGAAAAGCGATTAAGAACAAGGGGTTTGAGGAGGGAAACATGGAAAGAGTTGGGGATGCGGAGGGAAGGAGGAAGGTGCAGTTTGTAGGAAACGGAATTGATCCGAGCCTTGATCTTGAATGGGCCGAGGTAACGGGGACCCAACTTATAACTGGGGATGCGGAACCTGATGTACCTGGAGGAAAGCCACACCCTATCACCAGGGGAGAATACAGGAGGAGGTCTTCTCCTACTGTCAGCATGTTTCTTCATGCGGGAAGAGGCCAGGGCAAGCGATTTTTGGGTCTCTCTCCAGATGGACGACAGCTCTTGGGTGACCTAGTCTACAGAGGAGGACTCAGATTCTTTCAGGTTGTAAGAAAATTCGGCCCAGGGCAGGAGGTCAGCCCAGTCGTCTTGACGAGCAGAGACAAAGTGTCGCAGGTAGGCCCCAAGGATTTGGTAGACTCTCTCCACTTGTCCATTGGACTGTGGATGATAGGCAGCGGAGAAGTCCAGCTTGACTTTCAATTGACTGCAGAGAGCTCTCCAAAACTTAGATACAAACTGGACGCCTCTATCCGAGACGATGTGAGATGGAAGTCCATGAAGACGAAAAATCTGGAGGAAGAAATGTTTAGCAAGTATAGGTGCAGAAGGGAGGCCTGGAAGCGGGACAAAGTGTGCCATTTTGGAGAAATGATCCACGACCACCTATATGGTAGTGTGGTCGTGGGAAGGAGGAAGGTCCGTGATTAAGTCCATAGCTATGTGGGCCCAAAGTCGTTCAGGCACCGGAAGAGGGTGAAGAAGGCCAGCAGGCTTTTGATGAGGGGTCCTGTCTCGGGCACATATAGTACAGGCCTGTACGAAGTCCGTCACATCCTTTTTTTAAGGAGGGCCACCAGTAATACCTGGAAATCAGTTGGAAGGATTTCTTGATTCCAGGATGACCAGCGAGATGAGAGGAGTGACCCCATTTGAGGATCTGAAGACGAAGACGTGGAGGGACCAAGGTTTTCCCAGAAGGAACTTGCAGCAAGGAGGCATCGACTTCCAGGAGAAACGGTTTGCAAGGATCGGGCCTGGACAAAACGGATGCAGAGGCAAAGACAGATTTGAGGTGGTTAAAGGCCTCCTCAGCTGGAGGGGGCCAGGACCTAGGATTAGCATCCTTTTTGGTTAATGCCACAATAGGCGCGACAATGGTGGAGAAGTGAGGGATGAACTGGCGATAGTAATTGGCGAATCCAAGGAAACGCTGGATGGCCCGTAATCCGGTAGGACGTGGCCAGTTCAAGACGGCAGAAAGCTTCTCCGGGTCCATTTGGAGACCTTGTCCAGAGACCAAGTAACCTAGGAAGGGAAGACTGCAACGTTCAAAGAGACATTTCTCTAGTTTGGCATAAAGATGGTTCTCCCGAAGCCGTTGGAGCACTTGGCGGACCTGAAGACGGTGTTCCTCCAAGCTGGCGGAAAAAATCAGGATATCATCCAGATAGACAATGACGCAGGAGTATAGCAAGTCTCTGAAAATCTCATTCACGAAGTCTTGGAAGACCGCCGGGGCATTGAATAAACCACAGGGCATGACGAGATACTCGAAGTGTCCGTCACGGGTGTTAAAGGCGGTTTTCCACTCATCGCCTTTACGGATACGGATGAGATTATATGCGCCCCGGAGGTCCAATTTGGTGAAGATTCTTGCTCCACGCAAACGATCAAAAAGTTCCGAGATAAGGGGAAGCGGGTAGCGATTTTTTATCGTGATCTTGTTAAGACCATGATAGTCAATGCAGGGACGTAAGGACCCGTCTTTTTTGGCGACAAAGAAGAATCCAGCTCCAGCAGGGGAGGAAGACTTGCGGATGAAACCTCTTTTAAAGGTTCTCCTGGATGTACTCCGTCATAGCTTTAGTCTCCGGGATGGAGAGAGGGCAGATCCTGCCACGGGGCAGCGTGGTCCCAGGAAGAAGATTGATAGGACAATCGAAGAGTCTATGTGGCGGCAAGATCTCAGCTTGTTTTTTGCAAAAAACGTCAGCAAAGTCCCTGTAAGGTTTGGGGAGACCAGACCGAGAGGTAGCGATGAAAGCTTGCCTAGTGGGTACCGCTTTGAGGCAATGCCTGTGGCAGGAGGGACCCCAACTTTTGATGTCCCCCGAGGTCCAGTCGAGGGTAGGGGAATGTAGCCGGAGCCAGGGTAGGCCCAAAAGGATCTCAGAGGTGCAGTTGGGCAATACAAAAAAGTCTATCTTTTCATGATGGAGAACTCCAATTCTCATGAGGAGAGGTTTGGTGCGGTAACGCACGACGCAGTCCAGATTTTGACCGTTTACCGAGGTGATAAAAAATGGCTTGACAAGACGAGTGACTGGAATATCAAATTTGTCGATGAGTGAGGCTTCGATGAAGTTTCCTGCAGAACCAGAATCCAAAAAGGCCACGGCGGAGAAAGAGGAATTCTTGGGCAAAGAAAACTTCACTGGAACAGTCAGACGTGGAGAGGAAGAGTCCACACCTAGCAACACCTCTCTTACGTTAGCTAGGTGCGAGCGTTTCCCTGACGCTGAGGGCGGATAGAGCAATCCTTTAAGAAATGGTCAGGACTGGCGCAATACAGGCACAGATTATGGTCTCGGCGGCGAGTCCTCTCTTGAGTGGTCAGGCGTGACCGATCTACTTGCATAGCCTCCTCAGCGGGAGGCGCAGGTACGGGTTGCAGAGGATTCTGGAAGAGAGGTGCCAGGTGAGGAAACCGCCTGACGTGACCAAAGTCCTTTTCTTGGCGTAGCTCAAGGCATCTCTCGGTATAACGCATGTCAATGCGGGTGGCCAGCTGGATGAGTTCAGACAGAGTGGCAGGAATTTCTCGAGCAGCCAGCACATCTTTTTTTTTTTTTTTTTAAATAGTTTTTTATTGTACAAACAGAAATATAACAATCAAGAAGATACCATCTGAGAGACACTTCAGTAAGGCACCTCCGCCACTGTAGCATATACAACATGTCAACAAAATATAGTTCTCTCATACAATCATGTACATTACTTTTTTTTTGAACAACTTAAACAATGCCCCAACTGCTCCTACCCGTTTAACCCTTGTTACCCCTGCCCCTCCCCCCTCCCCTTCGTCTCTCTGCGTTCACTGCCCACGTATC
This sequence comes from Lithobates sylvaticus, assembly GCA_028564925.1. NCBI lineage: Eukaryota > Metazoa > Chordata > Amphibia > Anura > Ranidae > Lithobates > Lithobates sylvaticus. The sequence continues at coordinate 136,743,802 of CM053028.1, read as the reverse complement.
CAATAGTCCTCAATTCTCTCCTGAATGAGGGAGAGATCACCAGACCCTATCGACATATTTTTCCCGCTGAAATTCTGTTTATCATGCTGTTAGCGATCTATTAATTCCATACCACTACATTATCTTACATTTTTTCCGAAGTTTACATTAGGTGATTTCCCGTAGATAATACCTGGGTGATGCCATTTAAACTTCCTCTTCCAAAGTGTATTCAGATTCCACCCACCTAGACCACACCTTCCTAAATTTCTTAGGTGCCCCCCTGGCTTCATAGGTCATTTTGTACATTTGAACATCCGCATTAACCACCTTTAGCCACATTCCCATTGTCAGCTGTTCTTCATAGATCCACCTCCTGGCGACAAGTTTTCGTACTGCAAAATACAGGAGTCTGAGAAACAGTTTTGTGTGAGCGTTCATCTCCTCCTGATCAAATACCCCTAGAAGGCATCGTAGGGGTGAACAGATATTCGGCAGATCAAATTGTTCTGAAATAAAGTCAGTAACCTGAGACCATAGCGGCCTAATTTTGGCGCATTCCCACACCATATGAAGAAAATTTCCCTCCCCACTCATACATTTATGACATAATGCTGAATCCCTTTTCCTCATTTTGTACAACCTCTGCGGGGTATAATAAATCTGGTGTAGGAATTTAAGCTGGATCATCTTATCCGTAGATGAGATAACCGTCCGTAGGTATGACCGCCACCCATCTTGCTAGAGCCTTAGAAGTGGTTCCCAATTCCTCCGGCCCCACTGCTCTATAATAGACATGGGATCCGTCAAAAAATACGTTTCGTTTCGTTCCGTTTTATTTCGTATCCAAAAAAATTCGTAATTCGGGTTTCGTATACGGAATTTAATTCGGATTCGTACGAAATACGGATTTCGTACGAATCGTAAGAATCGTTAATTTGGTTAACGAATAGCGACACTCTACGAATAATATCCGAAAACGTATTAAGGTTGCATAACAACAGTCTATTGTGCGTGTGTGTACTGTGTAGACAATAGCTCTGCCTATGCCTAACGTTATTCTAATGGATTTGTAAATTCGTTACTTTTTTTGGTTTGTTGATTGGTCATTTTACATGTCTCTCTTTCTCTTACAATGGCGCTGTCTAACGTGCTTCGAATGTATTCGTACATTCGTAACTTTTTTTTTGGTTTGTTGATTCGTAATTTTCCGTGTCTCTTAAAATGGCGCTGCTTATTCTTAACGTGCTTCGAATGGATTCTTAAATTCGTTACTTTTTATTGTTTGTTGATTTGTCATTTTACGTGTCTCTCTCACAATGGCCCTGTCTAACGTGCCTCGAATGGATTCGTACATTCTTAACTTTTTTTGTTTTTGTTTGTTCAGTCGTCATTTTTCGTGTCTCTACAATGGTGCTGCCTAACGTGCTTCGAATGGATTCTTAAATTCGTTACTTTTCTTTGTTTGTTGATCTGTCATTTTACGTGTCTCTCTCTCACAATTGCGCTGTGACTGTCTAACGTCCTTCGAATGGATTCGTAACTTTTTTTATTTGTTTGTTGATTCGTCATTTTACGTGTCTCTCTGACTCTCTCACAATGGCGCTGTCTAACGTGCTTCGAATGGATTCTCAAATTCGTTATTTTTTTTGGTTTGTTGATTTGTCATTTTACGCGTCTCTCTCTCACAATAGCGATGTCTAACGTGCTTCGAATGGATTCGTAACTTTTTTTTTTTTTGGTTTACTGATTCGTCATTTTACGTGTCTCTCACTCTCTCACAATGGCGCTGGCTAACGCGCTTCGAATGGATTCGTACATTCGTAACTTTTTTCTTTTTGGTCGTTGATTCGTAAATTTACATGTCTGACACAGTGGCGCTGCGGCGCTGCATGCGTCGAATGGATTCGTACTTTTCTAATACATCGCTGTTATTCGTAACTATTCGAAATCTCGTTTATTCTTTACTTTCGTTTTTGACATGTGCCTATAGTCTCCGCCCCTGGATGTAGTTTTGAGAGGCCGGCCCCTGGATGTAATTTAGAGAGACCGTGTGACTCCGTGTGACTGTAGTGTAGTGAGGGAGGAACAGAGAGAGAGCAGAGCAGAGACTGAGAGCAGAGAGAGTGGTATTGTTGGAGTTGTGGTTGTTGTTTTTGTGTGGACTGAATTTGTGATTTGTGTGGAATTAGAATGTCTGGGAGTGAGAATGTATGTGTGAGTGAGAGTGTTGGTTTGAAAGTTGTTGTTGTGAGTGAGAGTGGAGAGGACTCAGGGGATCGGATGAGTGGAGGGGAGCGCCGGATGAGTGGAGGGGATCGGATGAGTGGAGGGGAGCGCCGGATGAGTGGAGGGGATCGGATGAGTGGAGGGGATCGGATGAGTGGAGGGGAGCGCCGGATGAGTGGAGGGGATCGGATGAGTGGAGGGGAGCGCCGGATGAGTGGAGGGGATCGGATGAGTGGAGGGGAGAAGAGTGGAGGAGAGAGGAGTGGAGGGTCAGGGGGTGGAGGGGAGCACAGGAGTGGAGGGGACTGGAGTGGGGGTGAGAGGAGGATCAGTGGGGGGTTGAGGAGAGAGGAGGGAAGAGTAGAGAAGAGGAAGCATAGTAGAGAGGACAGGGAGAGGAAGCGTAGTAGGGGGGACAGGGAGAGGAAGCGCGGAGGGGACAGGGAGAGGAAGCGCGGAGGGGACAGGGAGAGGAAGCGCGGAGGGGAGAGGAGGCGTGAAGAGGAGATGAAGAGTGGAAGGGAGCATGGCCATGGAAGTGGAGTGGAGCGGGAGCGGGAGCATGGCCAAAAAAAGAGGCGTATGCCCCCCCCCATATCAGAAGATGAAATGTCTGACACCGGCGACCACCAGCGAACCAAACGCAAGCAGCAGCAGAAGACGATGACGTCATCAACAAGGGGGCCAGTCTTTACCCCCCAGGAAAACGCTGCTCTGGTGGCTGCTGTTAGGAGGGACAAGGCCACATTGTTCAGCCTCAACGTCCCTACTGCCCAGAAGACAGCAGCCTGGGATCGAGTCCGGGACTCTGTGAATGCCCTGTCCAAGGTTCGCAGGACCACCGCTGGTGTCAGGCACAGGTAATAATTATTCAAATTTTATATCACTCTTAGAACACACCCCATATTTGTGAAAAACACACACAGTAGGCTTTGAGTAATAAACTGATTTGAACGTAACACAAATATATTTAATATATTTATTTGACACAGACAGACACAGAAAAGTAACATGTAAAATAAAAATAATATTAACGTGTGTATATTTACTAAATATACTATTTTCATTTGCAGATTTTATGATTGTCGGGCCTCTGTCCATAAAAAAATTGAGAGGCAGGCCACTGGAGGAGGCAAGACTGTCTTATTTAGACAGTGGGAGGCAGAGCTTAAGGATGGCCTCCTACTTCACGAAGATGCCCCGCCCCCTGGAGTGAGCACTGCCAGTGCCAGATCCGCCGCCAAGCACCAGAGACTGAGAGCTGGTGAGTAAAATAAAATCTATCATTATATATTGCAGTTATATGGTTGTTGTTTGCAGCTCACTATATTTTTTATGACTGCGGCATGTGAGACTTACGTTTTGCTTTACATTCATGTTTTCCAGATCGATCAATGTCATCATCCGTGGAGGAGGGAACAGGAACAGCTGCTTCTGCTTCATGCCCCCCTCAATATTCTGGCAGTGGTGAGTACCTACTACCTACCTAACCAACACAAAGCAAACATAATAACAAACATCTATTTATTGTATTTAACCACTTCAGCCCCCGATGATTTTCCCCCCTTCCTTACCAGAGCACTTTTTGCGATTCGGCACTGCGTCGCTTTAAGTGACAATTGCGCGGTCGTGCGACGTGGCTCCCAAACAAAATTGGCGTATTTTTTTGAACAGAAATAGGGTGGTATTTGGTGGTATTTATTTGATCACCTTTGCGGTTTTTATTTTTTTGTGCTATAAACAAAAAAAGAGCAACAATTTTTAAAAAAAAATCAATATTTTTTACTTTGTCATAAAAATTATCCCCCAAAAATATAAAAATAAATATTTTTTTTCCTCAGTTTAGGCCGATACGTAAAATTACGTATTCTTCTACATATTTTTGGTCAAAAAAATTACGTTAAGTGTATATTAATAATTGGTTCGCGTGATCACGGACATATGTACGCAAATGATCATGTACAGATGACTGTGTGCAGGTGATCACGGACATATGTGTGCAGATAATCATTGACACATGTTATTTTACCGGGACATATGTGAGGGACATGTGTTTTTATTATTTTGGGACATGTGTTTTTATTAGGGGACATGTGTGTTTTGGGGACATGTGTGGGGACATGTGTGTTTACACTGTGGGGACACTACACTGGTGATCAGTGAGTAAAAAGCTGTAAAAACAGCTAATACTCACTGATCACCAGCCGGCTGGAGTGATCCGCTCTCCTCTCCTCACCAACGACTTCCGTGTGAGGAGAGGAGAGCCGATTGCCTAGCAAACGGCTGTTTGTTTACATCACATGACGGCTGTGATTCGACACGGCCGTCATGTGATCAGGAGGGCCAATCACCGACCCCTCCTGCCGATCCGAGATGCGCCGTGTCCGGGTGACACGGCCGCATCGGGATCGCGCCACTGCGCTGGCACGCGCGCGATCCCTCTACTTCAGAAGGACGTTCCAGAACGTCAGATCAGAAGTAGACGGCTCCCACCCGGCCGTCTATGTACAGTGGCCGGGTGGGAAGTAGTTAAGTACCGTAGTTTATCGCGATTCCAAGAGCGTTTGCAATTTTAAACCATAACATGTTCGATATCTATCTATTTTACTTGGAGTAACATCGACTATCGCAATATCCCCAAAAATTGGGCTAAATACATTTACTGTAAAAAAAAATGTTTTTAATTCAGTTAATTTCTCACCTAAAATTGCTTTTGAAAGGCCGCTGTGCAAATACACACACAGTGCACATATATATATATATATAATTATAATGTTTGTGGTTCTCAGTAATTTTCTAGAAAAAAGTTTTGATTTTAAATTGTAAACAATAACTGTCATAAATAGGCTTGGTCCAGAAGTGGTTACCATAACTCTTTATTCTATCTTAACAGAAAGCCTGAGCTGCCATATCCCAGACCCTCCAGCATCAGCTCCTTCTGCCAGGAAGCAACGCCCCATTTCTCCTCGACGTAAGTACTAGAATACGCAAGCTGCCAATATAAAGAAAAAAGGACACAAGGCACCATCATCCACACTAAGTTCACAAACACATAAAAAAAGCTACAACCATCCATTTTTAAGTTCATACACACAGCACACACCCCAAACTAGGGGTCTACCGATTAATGGTGGCCCCTTTTTTTGTAATTATCGTTGACAAACTTACCAATATAGTGCTTCAAGGTGTTGTACTCGGGTGATGCTTGCAGCGGCAGACATCACCCGTCCGGTGCTGTTTTTTAACAACCAATGTGGCTAAGCACTAGCAGCCACTTGTCTGTTATTACAAACAGCTGGAGGGGAAGTCCTCCCCAGAAGTGCAGTCGCTGTAAATCTGAGGAGAAACTCTGAATTGAGGGGAAGCTCTGCTGATTTTATCTTCCAATCGTGTACAAACAAACATTCTTTTTTTTTCCCTTGCATGACTGTCCCCCTCAGATCTACAGCGACTGCACTTCCAAGTGCACTTGTAGTGGAAAGTGTATTTTCCTTTAGTAAATAGACCCCACTGTTAGTATTGTAACCTATAATTGTTTATTCTATTACTACAATATTTGGAAATGCATCTGATCTTAGTATCTGAACGCCACTACAATCAGACAGCCACCAGTAACAGTAAGTTAGTAACTAGGGTGGAACTTAGAAGAGTAGTGAAAATAAATTCTTTGCTATATATTATAAAGAGAAAAACAAACCTATTTTTATTGAAAGCGTTTGTTTAAAAAAAAAAAAGAAAACTGTTCCCTTAAAAACTTAAGGAAGGACCACCCGCCGCAGTTATATGTCGGCTGTTTGAAGAGGACCACCATTGTTATGGCAGCAGATAGCTGCCATAACCCCGGTATCTTCTTCAGCGGGCGGTCCTCTTTCAGATAAAATTGGTTACTGCGGCGGACTTGCCGCAAGTTCACTTTTATCAGGGGCCAAAGAGGCGGTGGAGACGATCAGGTCCACTTCTGCCCTCCAATCTTAAAGGGTTTTTTTTTTTTTGGGTGGGGGAGAAGAATATGACATTTCTTTTTATATTAATTTTTTATTGTATTTTTGTGTAGATAATATATGAGATCTGAGGTCTTTTTGACCCCAGATTTCACATTAAAGAGGACCTGTCATTGTTTTTTTCTATTACAAAGGATGTTTACAATACATTCCTTGTAATAGGAATATATGTATATGTTACACAAATAGTATTTATTTTTTAAAGGACAATGTCAAAATAAAAAGGAATAAAATATGTTTTTATTATAATCTCTAGAAATCAATTTCTTTGAATGCTAGCATCAACATTGGCTATCTCGTCTATTTCAGATCAACAAGAAGACCTGTCAGACGGGATTTCGCTCCGGGATGAGACCGAGCTGACCCCTTTGGCCCAGAAGCAGACTCTAGGGCCACAGGAAGCTGCCCCCCCTGTACGTCCTCCACTGCCTCACCCTCCAGAGGAGCAGCCAGTGCCGCAGTTGCCACCACCAACACCGAGTCAGACAACTGTCCTGCTGACAGAGATGCGGAGGCTGGCCAAAGCCAACAAAAAAATGCAGAGGGAGAATCGTAGGTTGAACCGGACCCTCCACCGTGCCATCAGAAACCACACTGATGATATGGAAAGGATGTGGGTCCGGTTCAACCTACAACAGAACCAGGCAATGGAGCATTGCAAATTATGTTTGCTGGAAGCAATTTCCAGACACAATGCTCCATTGCCTGGTACTAGCTCTACCACCACCATGAGCAGCCGAGAAGCCTCTCCATCATGATGAAACCAGCATCCACTGCGTGCTCCAGGACCATAGCTATTTTGTTTGTTTGTTCAAATCTAATATATTATTTTATACTTTTATTTTGTGTGTAAAAATAAAGTTGTTTTGAAGTAATAAAACCAGCAGTCTTTAGTGCTTGATTTTGTTGAGGGAGGTGTTTATGTTTACAGCACACTAGACACATAGACACACTGTGATAAGCCACATTGACACAGAAATAAAAAGTTCCCTCCTCCGCCTGCTCCGCAACTCAAAAGGAGTGTTGCAAAGCGAGCTATACATTCTGTCCCCCACCCCATCCCATTCCCCATCCAAGGTAGCCAGGCAGACATATAGGACAGAATAAGGTGACAGACACTACTGTACAACTGAACATAGAAATGTTTATTAGGTCTCTCTAAAGCATAAAGCAACTCCAACAATAAATTATTAATAACTTAACTTAATAACAGTAGTTAGTTCCCTTCTGCAATGGCAGAAAACAAAAACACTCCCCTTCCCCCACCCAAACATATTGGGGCACATCAGGGCATATTGGGGCACATCAGGGCATACTGGGGCACATGGCATATTATTGGGGCACATTGGGGAACATCAGGCCACAGCGTTTACCAGCTTGTGGATTAGTATAATTACATTTGGCACATCGAACAACAATTGAATGGGTATAAATATTTTTTGGGCATTTAAGAAACTTTGATTGTGGGGAGGGACAGGGTCCAACTAAAGAGTCTAAGACCAAGAGGCCATCTCTGCTGCAGAGTGCAGACAGTCAGTCAGTGAGTTCAAGGAATGTCCAGAGTAAGGGAGGGGTACCCCAGCTTTGGCAAATTTATTTTCAAAAATGCTAACTGCTCCATTAGCTGGGGGGACAACTGTGATCTTTGGGGTGACAGGATGTTTCCCGTCACAGAAAACACCCGCTCACTCTGGACACTTGTTGGAGGGCAGGACAGTAGCTCCTTGGCAATATCTGCGAGGGCAGGCCACTCCTCGCTCTTCTCCTGCCAAAAAGACATAGGATCTGTGGTGGGGTGCACTGGTGGGGATGACAAATATGTCATGACAACCTCCTTTGATGAAATGCGTTTCCTGGGGCGCACTATGCTGCTGGAGGTTCCCATTAGGGTGTCAAATGCCTCAGTCAAGACGGAAGAAGATGCTCCGCGACCGCTGGCAGGAGCTCTGCTGCTCACTTCAGAATCAGTAGATGCTGTTGCATGGGAGAGGGGGTTTTCAATATCTTCTTCCTCCTCTTCCTCCTCTCCCAGCTCTTGCGGCCTTACCATCTGCCTTTCCCTCTGACGCACCCTGTCAATCAGTCTGTCCCGCCATGTTGTGAGAGCACTGCACTGCACAGCCATTTTGCCCTTGCAACGAGGGTCACACATGGCAGCCAGCATCAGTTCTGGGCAAGAGGCGGTCAAATCCTGCGTGCGCCTGCCCAATTCCAAGAGAAATGTCTTGAGCAGAGCCAACACATCAGGTTGAGGGACACCACCAGGCAAAGGTTCCTGAGCTGACATGAACCGCTCCAATTTAGTCTGAAGATGGTTAAAAAGCGGCAGCACATTAGCAATGCTGGCATCCTCGCGGCTCAGATGTTCTGTCACAGAGAGGAATGGTTTGAGGACTGCCACAATCTGCCCAATTATGGCCCAGTCCTCCCTGCCTAAAGGTCTCTCTATGCCGATATTATGTTCGCAGGCCATGGCATGGAGAGCCTTCTGCTGCTCAAGGATGCGTTCCAGCATTGCTAGGGTTGAATTCCACCTAGTCCCCACATCCTGTTTTAGGCAGTGTTCTGGAAGGCCTGCCTTCCTCTGTTCCAACCTGAGGAGGTGGCTGTCCCTCACACTTCGATGGAAGTGGCCAGCCATCTTCCGGCAAGAGTCCACCACTTTGGACAGCCTTCCATCGCCGCCAGAATTAGCCTCCACCAATCGGAAGCTTTCGGTTACCACCTGGTGGAGAAGGTGGGCTGAGCAGCGCACACCCACAAATCTGCCATCCCTTACAGCCTTCACCATGTTGCTGCCTCCGTCTGTCACAATATAGCCAATCCTGTAGCTGTTGCTGTCAGTGTCTGCCTGAAACCACTGCAACAACATTTTCTGCAGGGCTTGCAGGATATTTTGCGCTGTATGCTTCTCATCAAGCACCTCAGCGTGCAGCAGAAAAGAACGGTGCCCCTCTTTGACAAGTGCTGATGACGAGGATCCAGATGACACCTTGCCCTGCCACCAATGTGCCGTCAGGGACAGGAAGGCGTGTCGGGCACTAGATGCACTCCACAGGTCAGTGGTCAGGTGCACTGCCTGTCCACCTGCCTTTCTAATCTCGTCCTTCAGCACCCCAACACAAGACCTGTATAAGGCTGGCACCACAGTTTGGCTAAAGGTCTTTCGTGATGGCACACGGTACTGTGGTGCAACAGCCTGCATCAACTGCCTGAAGGGCTCACCTTCTACCATATTGAATGGTGCTCCTCCAACTGCAATAAGCTGGCCGATCAGGCGTGTAATCTTCCTAACCTGTGCCTGAGACATTCCTTTTGCACTGTGAAAGCCACCAAAATCTTCCAGGGTGGCCTGGTGGCTGGTATGGGTTGGATGTGGGGTGGTGGTGCTGGTACTTATGGTGGTGGCTGTGGTGGTGCCACTATTGGTATTGGTTCCTCTTTTGGTGTTTGGAGGGGACACAATTTTCTCCCCTAACAGCACAGCCTGGTGGTGCACACGCATGTGCTGGTTCATCCCGCTGTTGCTGAGATGCCCTATGTCTCGGCCCCGGCTGATGTCCTTGCCACAATGCTTGCATTTGGCCTTCTGACCAACGCCAATTTTGGTGAAATGCAGCCAAACGCTGGAACGGCAGCCAGCACCAATGACACTGCCCGCAGTGCCTGGTGATGGACTCACATCCACTGCAGTGGTTGGACTGTCTTTCTGAGGTTCAGCAGGAGGAGCAGGATGAAGAAGAGAATGAGATCGGAACATCACGGGTATTTTGGGTGCTGTTGCTGTGGTTGCATTGGCCGATGATGCTGGAGGCTTTGAAATAACGGCAGGGGAATTAGAAGGGGAGAAAAGTAGTGGGGAGTCAGGGGAGATATATTCTCCTGGGCTGTCGCTGGGGCCAACATGGGTAGATGCCGATGGTTGGTAATCAAAGTTCTCCATGTGAAAACTTGTTTCCATCTCTTTCTCTTCTTCTACATTGCCAGGGGAAGACTGATGATCTTTACAATGTGTTGTAAGCTGACTCTCCTCAGGCTCCTGCTTGCTTATCTCGAAGCTCCCTGGAGTGCTGATAGTGATAACATCATCATGATGAGCTTGTTCAGCCTGGGCCTTCTCACATGTTTCATGCAGCATGCTGTCCAAGATCTCCATCTTTGGCTGCACAAAGGTGTGTGCACTGGGAAGTTTCCCTTTGGTCTGCCCTCGTCCTCTTCCATAAAAGGTACGAGTGGGCATGCTAGTGCTACCAGCAGCAGTGCTTGTACAAGGTAAGTCCTCCTGGAACAGCTGGCGACGTGATGTCTGCGGTTTGGCAGGCTCTTTCACTCCTCCTGGTCGCCTCAACTTCATGGGAGGTGAGCTGAGCTCAGGGGCCGCAGAGACAGAACGTCCCACCTGCTGCTGTTCTACTTGACGCCGGCTCGAAGCTCTCCCTCTCCCAGCAGCAGCACTCTTTCTGCCTCGATCTCCTTGTTTGCTGCTCATTTTGCCTTCCAAGTCAAAAAAAGACAAAAAAAAAAGATGAGCAGACTAAAACAAAAATCTGGAGCAAAAGAAGAAATCCAATAGCAAAATAAGCTATCAAGGATAATACTCTTGCAGACTCGAACAGATATCAGGGCAAATGAATATCAAAAATCCAAGGATCGCAACGATATTTGAGCAGATGCACTGGCACAAATAGTTGACTGTATGATCAGCTCCACAAAGAGAAGTCATATGATCAGGGCGTGCCCTCTGCCCTGCCCTGTAGGCCTCAGCATCACAAGAAAACCTCTGATGTGATTGGTCAACCAACAGTCACATGTTTCTGTAGTAAAGAAATTTGGACCAACAAAGAATTCGTTAGTATTCGTACACTGTCGATATTCGTTATACTGAATATCGAATCCATTCAAATCATTCGTTATATCCGCTATAATAATTTATTTTGTATTAGTTGAAATTAGATATTATTTGGTAGTTGGAGCCGAAATTCTAATCATTCGTTATATCCGCTATAATAATTTCTTTCGTATTAGTTGAAAATTAGAAATTCGATATATTTGGTAGTTGAATTCGAATAGTTTGGAGCCGAATTTCGAATCACTCGTTATATCCGCTATAATAATTTCTTTAGTATTAGTTGAAATTGAAATTTGATATATTTGGTAGTTGAATTCGATTAGTTTGGAGCCGAATTTCGAATCACTCGTTATATCCGCTATAATAATTTCTTTAGTATTAGTTGAAATTGAAATTCGATATATTTGGTAGTTGAATTCGAATAGTTTGGAGCCGAATTTCGAATCACTCGTTATATCCGCTATAATAATTTCTTTAGTATTAGTTGAAATTGAAATTCGATATATTTGGTAGTTGCCGGATTCGAATAAATTTAGAATAATTTGGATCCGAAATTCGTAAACGGAATTTCGTATTCCGTACAGAATTCGTATCCAAAAAAATTCGTAATTCGGTTCCGTACGAATGTACGAATTTAGAAAAATTCGTACGAATTTACGATTCGTACGAAACTAACCGCACATGTCTACTCTATAATACCTAGAGATCTTCTTAGTCGGTTCTGGGTCTATTAGTATCCTTTCCAGGCCTGTATTTTGTACTTTCGGCTTGGCACTTCCGAACTGCGCAATCGCCGCGTGTCTTAATTGCGCATATCTGAAGGACCATGTCCTAGGTACATTAAACTGTTCCCTCAACTGTGTGAAGGTAGATATATTTTCTTCCTGACATATGTGATGAAGATATTTCACTCCATATTTTGCCCACGTCACCTGTCCATCCGGTATCTTAAGGAATTCTCCCATAGATCTATTGCACCATAGGGGGCTATTTGGAGATAGCCAAAGCGGCTCATCCTTTCTCCGCTGCGCGCAGATATGGAAGATTCTCCCGGGTAATGCCATAACCGATCCCACCTTCCGTCCCGGGATACCTTTCCTATACACCATATTCTGCAACGTCTCCTGTGAAGAGGCAACCGCTGCCTCCAACAACATGGTGGCGTTCTGTGTTTGGGGGAGAAATCTCCACTGTAGGAAAGATAGCTGGGATGCAAAAAAATAGGATCGCAGGTCCGGCAGTGCCATGCCTCCCTGTATGACAGGCGACTTTAAAATTTTTAATGACAGCCTGGGGGCTCTCGTCCCCCATAGAAGACTCACAATAATGGAATCGATGAGCTTGAAAGTCCGTAGGGTCACAAATACCGGGGAATTAGAGAGGATGTACAGAAACTTGGGGAGAAAGACCATCTTAAAAAGGTTAATTCGCCCCATCAGTGTAAGCGGTAAGTTCCGCCATTTCTGTACCTTCTCCCGAAACCCCCTGATAATAGGCGACAAGTTAGCTTCCAAAAATCCAGATATGGGCAGCTGGATATCAATCCCCAGGTAGCGAAAGGTAGATGAGACCGGAATGGGGCATCCCATCGGAGCCACTACTCCGGTATCTATCGGAAACAGGGATGATTTTGTCCAATTTATTCTAAATCCAGAATAATCCCCAAATTTCTGTATCAGCTGAAACGCCCCTGATAGAGAGGGTCCCGGGTCTTGCAGATAAAGCAGCATGTCATCTGCGTAGAGAGATACCCTCTCCTCAAACGCCCCTATCCTCAGCCCAGTCAGAGCAGTAGTGGATCTCAGTCTTGTCGCTAGGGGCTCTATGGCCAAGGCAAACAAGAGGGGTGAGAGCGGGCACCCCTGCCTCGTCCCTCTAAACACTGAAAAAGGGTCTGAGATAATGCCATTTACTCTTACCCTGACCAATGGATCTGTGTATAACAATTTCACCCATGAAATAAAAACAGGGCCAAAGCCAAATGACTCCAATAGACGGAACAAATACGCCCACTCCACTGAGTCAAACGCCTTTTTTGTATCTAAGGATGCGATAACTCTGGTTCCAGAATTATCATGCTCCGTCTGTAAATTTATAAAAAGTCTCCTGATGTTCATTTGGGTGCATCTCCCCTGTATAAAGCCCGTCTGATCTGCGTCTATCAGCTTCGGAATGACCGTTTGCAATCTCTCTGCCAGTATTTTCGCCAGGATTTTGGTATCTGCATTCATCAGCGAGATCGGACGGTAGGAATCACACATCTTGGGGTCCTTCCCCCCCTTGGGGATCAGGACAACCAGAGCCTCTCTCATGGAAGGAGGTAGCCTACCATCCGACCTCGCCGCGTTGAATACTTTCAACAACCTGGGTGCCAAAACATTGCGAAAGGTATGATACCATTCCGAGGGAATGCCATCCAGACCTGGTGATTTTCGAGGGGCAAAGGAGGCTATTGCTCCTTCCACCTCCTCCACCGTTATATCCGCTTCCAGAACACTATTTTCATCCCCCGATATTGTTGGGAGGTCCACCTCAGACAGATACTCCTCTAGCGCCCTATTATCCTGTTGAGTCTGAGATTTATAGAGATCAGCATAAAACTGGGTAAACGTCTGAAGTATAGCCATTGAATCGCAGACCTCTACTCCCCGTATGTCATAGACTGCGTTAATGTAGATCGGAACATATTCCGGTCGTGCCAGAAACGCAAGTAGTCTGCCATTTTTATCTCCGAATTCAAATATACGTCTGCGCTGCGCAAGATTAAGCTTTGTAGTTCGGTCAGTCAATGCAGTCTGGTATTCTCGTGTTTTAGCTCTCAACAGCAGGAGCTTCTCTCTAGTGGGGTCCCTAATGTACTCTGCTTCTGCCAATGTAGTCTCTGTCTCAATAGTTTGCACCGTAGATGCCAGCTGTTTTTTAAACCCGTTCACTTCCGCAATAAACACCCCTCTCAGAGTAGCCTTAAAAGTTTCCCATTGAAGAAGGGACTCAGCATTACCATTTTCGGCCCAGAAAAACTTCATAGCCTCATTGCATTTGATCAGAATATAATCTTCCTTAAGCCAGCTTGCTTCCATCCGCCATTGGCGTATACCTGGTTTGCGTCCCAGATTCAGTTCTAGCATCATAGGAGAGTGGTCTGAGAATGCCCTAGGCAGATAGGAGACCTTCCCCACCAGCTCCATACCATCTCCCACTGTCAGGATAGTGTCTATTCTGGAGAGCGTCTTGTGCGTTTCGGAATAGCAGGAATATGCTTTAGTATCAGGATAATGGAAACGCCAGACGTCCGTAAATCCATGAGCAGACAACCATCCAGCCAATGGGGCTGGTGATCCAACTGACGCCCCCAACCTGTCCAGGGCGGGATCTGCCACTGAATTAAAGTCACCCATAATGTAGATCCTCCCCTCCGCTATCTCATATGTCGCTTTAAGCATGTCATCTAAATGGGCCAGCGAGAAAGGAGGAGGGACATATAGGTTTACTATAGTTAGAAATTTGTTCATTACTTGTATCACCAGTACAACAAACCTCCCCTTCACATCAATCTTAATAGCATGTATAGAAATAGGCATAGATTTGGTGACCAACGTCGCCACCCCCCTTGCATAGGAGGAATAACCGGCATGGTATACCCCTGCTATGTGAGCCCTCTTTAAGGCGAGAACCCTGGAGCCCTGCAAATGTGTCTCCTGTAGAAGGATTAGGTGTGGCTTGTGCTTTTTAATATAGTCAAAAACCAGCGAACGTTTGATTTTGGCGTTAAGGCCTCTAACATTCCAGGCCATTACCTTTAGGTTTACCGCCATGGCAGCTTTGTATAGCAGGGCATCTCACCGTCCCATTCCCCAGCAAGCACATACCAGCAGGCTCCAGTTTTCTCCTCCCCAGCGCACCACACAGAGCAACCGCTCTGCAGCGGGCAATCCTCAATAGCTTTCATGAACGCAGAGAGACCCAAGAAACCATGACCCCCCCCCCCCAACATAACAACCTTCCCGATCCCCCCCCTCCCCCCACCCGGTACCAAGCCCCAACCTGCCAGGCACTTTGTTCCCAAAACCATTGCAGCAAAAAGGCGCGCAGAGATAGCGCGGCTTAACCTCTTATCCCACACCCCTCACCCAAAGGTGAACATTTGTAGGCATATAGTAATAAACAAAAAGGCAAATGGGGGAGAGGAGAGAAACAAAAAAAAAAACACCCTCTCCCCCCCTTTATTATTATACCAAAGGCTAGTGAAGACTGTCCGCTTGTCTCCTACTATCCTATGTGTCTCTGAGAGCGTTCCCTGGGTTCCTGTCAGGAAACCATGAGCTGAAAGAAAAAAACCGCAGCAGAAAAATAAAAAAATAAATCATTAATAACCAAGAAACCAAGATTCGCAGGAGGTAGTAAGGAGATCTCTCCCCACCCCCCCTCAAAAAGGAGAAATGGACCAAACCGTCCCCTTGGTGAAAAAAAACTTTTTTCTTTCTTTTTTCTTTTTTTTTTTTTTTTTTTTTCCCCGGACTGCTAGGAGGTCAGGATATAGGATTCACATGGTGTCCATGTAGATTTTCCACCCCTGTTACTGACAGTTCACCGGATCTTTGGGGGAAACAGTCCTTTAGTTGACAGAGTCTTATGGGGCAGAGAACCCCATAGGGAAAAAAAAACCCGGAAAGAGAGGAGAAAAGATTCCTCTTTCATACAAAAGGAAAAAAAAAAAAACTAGGGGGGGGGGGGGGCGAGACAACAATTTCCACCGGCAGGCCTGCGGGTCACCCGAATACTCCCCCACACCCCCCTCACTGTGTCAGCTCAGATCGGCCCATAGCACTAGGTGGAGCGCTGTGAACTACGTGCTCGAGGGCGCCCCCGCAGTTCCAGCCAGTCTGTGGCTTCAGCCGGGGTCGTGAAGAAATATGCTTTTCCATTATCCACAATGCGCAATTTTGCAGGGTATAGCATACTGTAAATCAAACTCAGCTCCCTGAGCCTCTTCTTCACAGGATGGAAAGACGCTCTCTGCTTCTGAGTGGCAGCTGAGAAATCAGGATAGATGGATACACGATTTCCATTGTATTCTAGCCCAGGCCCTGTCCTGGCCTCCAGCAGAATGTTCTCTCGATCCCTGAAGTGTAGTATCTTGGCAATCATAGGTCTGGGGATAGCACCCTTTGGTGGTGCCTTGCCCGGGACTCGGTGCGCCCTTTCAACGGCAAACAGGGTAGTAAAGGTGCCTGGGGCCATATGCTCTTTCAGCCAGCTCTCTAAAAAATCCTCAGGTTGCTTCCCCTCTGCCCCTTCTGGAAAACCGACCAGCCTGATATTATTTCTCCTCATGCGGTCCTCCATGTCCGCCATCTTTAAAGTGTGCTCAGATAGGGTCTTTTGGGCGACGTGCACTTTAGTGGTCATGGGCCTAACAGTGTCCTCCAAGCCAGCAATACGGCGATCAGACGCCTGTGTTTTGTCCCTCAGCTTCTGCATGTCATTCTTCAGAAATGAGAACTCCATCTGCAACTGGCCAATATGATCTGTTAGTTGCTTCTGGCATCCCTGTATGGCGGCCATAATCTGCTTCAGGGACGGTTCTTCTCCCTCCTCCTCCTCCACCTCTCTGCCTCCCCTGTGCACTCGTGCATCTAGCCTGTCCAGGGAGTTTCCCCTGCGCTTTCGGGGTCCCCTGTGTGTGTCAGGACTCACCCGCTGGGATCGTGGGGACATCCCCTGTTCAACATCCTCCTGTCTGTGCAGCAGCGGCGGCCAGTCCTCCTCCTCCTCCCCACGCTCTTGCTGGGTGCCGGCGCCATCTTGGGATCCCCAGGCGAATTGAGCAAGCCGTTCTCCGGCCGTTTTTGGCCAAGGTGGTCCGTATTTCACCATCTCAGTGTTGCGGGCTTGTCCCGCCGACATGCCCCAGCAGTCCTGGGTATTTTTGTGCGATTAGCTCACAGGATTTCTGTCGGATCTGGAACCGGCAGGGGAGAGCTCCGACTCGAGCGTCCTCACATGCCGCGCGCTGGCTCCGCCCCGAGCCAGCACATCTTTGACGTGGCTGGATAGACCCTTTTTAAAGGTCGCGCAAAGGGCCGCATTGTTCCAGGATAGTTCGGATGCCAGGGTGCGGAATTGAATGGCGTAATCGCCCACTGAAGAATCTCCCTGGACCAGGTTCAGGAGAGCCGTCTCGGCAGAGGAGGCCCAGGCTGGCTCCTCGAAGACACTGCGAACTTCGGAAAAGAAGGCGGGAATAGAAGCTGTGGCAGGATCGCCACGGTCCCAAAGCGGTGTAGCCCAGGCTAGGGCCTTATCTGAAAGCAGGCTAACCACAAACGCCACTTTAGACCGTTCGGAGGGGAACTGGTCAGACAACATCTCCAGATGGAGGGAGCACTGGGATAGGAACCCTCGGCATAGCTTAGGATCCCCATTGAACTTGTCAGGAAGGGACAGGCGGACCCTAACAGCAGCAACTCGTGGAGGAGATGTAGGAGCTGGCGGTGGAGGCGGTAGAAGCTGCTGTAGCATAGCAGTCAACTGCGCCAATTGCTGTCCCTGTTGAGCGACCACCGTGGTCAGATCCGAGAGGCTTGGCAGCGGGACCTCAGCAGGATCCATGGCCGGATCTACTGTCACGTTCCGGGTATGGCGGAGAACAGGAGGTGGATCCCCTATGTCAATGAGGCGATAGCACGGGTTGTATTGGAGGACCGGTTCTAATGTTGCTACTGGTTTTCACCAGAGCCCGCCGCAAGGCGGGATGGACTTGCTGCGGCGGTAGCAACCAGGTTGTGTCTTCCAATAGCAACTCGACCCCACTGACAGCTGAGACAGGCGCGGTACACAAGGATAAGGCAGAGGCAAGGTCAGACGTAGCAAAAGGTCAGGACAGGTAGCAAAGGTTCGTAGTCGGGGGCAACGGCAGAGGTCTGGATACACAGTAGGAGCAAACACAAAAACACGCTTTCACTGGGCACTATAGGCAACTCAAGATCCGGCAATGACAGGAAGGGGAAGTGGGTTAATAAGGGAAAGGGTGAAGCATGATTGGGCCAGGCACCAATCAATTGTGCACTGGCCCTTTAAGAGAAGGAAGGAGCCGCGCGCGCGCGCGCCTGGGGAGAGGAGGCGAGCGCGCAGGGGGAGGCAGGCGGAAGAGCCGACGGGGACGAGCCAGCAGAGCGGGATGCGATCCACGGGCGGACCGGGGGCGCCGCGTGGATCGCATTCCAGAGACAGAACAGCGCCCACGGCCAGGGGAGCTGGCCGGGGCGCTGCAGGAGGACAGACGCCGTGAGCGCTCCGGGATGGACGGGGCACCCGGAGCGCTCGGCGTTACACAACACATGGACTTTCTTACATGTTTTATATGTTTTTTATGATTTTTGTGGTACATAGAATTTGAGAATACATCTATTTTTGAATTTCCTTTGCAGGATTTGGATTGTAGAAGTGGGGGGGGGGGGGTTCTTCACAGATTTGTGGTGTTGTTTTTCCTTATAGAATTGTGGTCCTGCTATACAGAAATTTATTTTACAGGATTATAGATACACACGTATATTTATTGAATTTCTTTTTGCAGGATTGGGTTTGCATGATTGGGAGGTTTGTTTTTTTCACAGAATTGGAACCCTGTTGTAAAATAATTTTTCTTGTAGAATTTTTCTTACAGGATCGTATATAAATATTCACCCTTTCACACAGGAGTGTCTAGTGTTGCACAGTAATTAGAGGCACAATATTAATTGTCACTTTATATTTATATTTAGAGATAGATCTGACTGAACAAATCAAACACTTTACCATGAATGAGTTTAGAGCACTTAGGGACCTGATGCTTTTATATGAGGAATCATCTGATGATCCCTCAGCTCCATCTGAGATTACTATTCAGAATACAAGTGACAGTATTAAAAGCAATAAACAATTTAAACCTAAATCTCGTCACTTTCCAGATTTGCATACCTGTCCCAAGATATGGGCTTTTCTTAAATTGACTATCCGTGACTTGGCCCAAATCTATTTCTAATTTAACCCCTGAACAAAGCAATGCCTGGCGCCGGCTTGTGACATCATCTGGATAGACGCCGGAACGTTATTTAAATAGGCGGTTTGCCCATTTACATTGAGCAGTTGCTGGACGGACATGATTGCTGATTCTGCGGCTGACACCATTGTTAGGTAAATGCTGGGGTCATTTTCTTGTGCTTGGCACATATTTGATCTCCTCCCTATATGTACACTATGTGCTCATCTATCTTTACTTTATAGATGCTAGCCTGATTCCTCTTTTGGGTTGCTATACGTTACCATTGTGGCTGGTCTGACTGATGTAATCAACCTACAGTTTGGAGGTGTCTTGAACCCACTATTCCATCGGGTAGGCAGTTTACGCTTTAGATCTTTTTCTATTTATTTTTACATACATGGTTTGTTACCAGTATATTGCATCTTACATATGTTTACTTACCCTATATATGGGGCTGGGTTTGTTTGACGCCAGTGTTTTGGCGTTGTTCCTAGCCACACTCTACCTCACCCTCACAGTACATTTAGGGTAAGCATGCTATTTCCTGTTTTTTAATTGATTCATTATTTCTTTGTCTTTTTGACCATTATTGGCCTTTACAATAGATCTAATACCCCATAATCTGGGGTGGTATTCTGTGGACACATGCATACGCTGTGTGCTGTACCCAATATTGGCTTCTCTATAATGCCATATATTTCATTAATCCACTTTGGACATTTTGTTTTTTGTTTGGACCCTAATAATAATCCTGTGCTTACCTATTTTCTTATACAGCTGTGTCTGTTATGCCAGTACTCCCCTTTGCGATCTGTTGGGGATCAGCTGTCCTCCATTTTGCCACTACGCTTCTGAATTTCATATTTTAACTACTTTAGGTGTATATTAAGGACTTTATATACATATTTTGCACATATATGCATGGCTAGATGTCGAGCAATATGAGCTGACACCAGTGCCGCCTATATGTTGGTTATATTCAACGGTTTATTTATATCCTCTTTTTCTTTGACAGCTTATACACACTTTTTCTATTTACTGTATTTATCGGCGTATAACAAGCACCCCAAGTTTAGGAGGGCATTTTAAGGAAAAAACGTTTTAGGAGGGAAGTTTAGGGAAAAAAAAAAAAAAAACTTACATTTAAGCGTCATTTGCAGCTTGCCCAGTGTCATTTGCAGCTTGCCCAGCGTCATTTGCAGCTTGCCCAGCGTCATTTGCAGCCTGCCCAGCGTCATTTGCAGCCTGCCCAGCGTCATTTGCAGCCTTGCCCAGCATCATTTGCAGCTCGCCCAGTGTCATTTGCAGCTTGCCCAGTGTCATTTGTAGCTTGCCCAGTGTCATTTGCAGCTTGCCAGCATCATTTGCAGCCTTGCCCACGTTTAAATTTCCCGCCGCCGAGACAGACCGCACGTGCGCCGCAGAAAAAGGCCGAATTGTCGCCGGAAAAGACCGAAGCACCGCCGGAAAAGGCCGAAGCGATGCCGGAAAAGACGGAGCCGACTGTTCGGCTCTGCTTGCGGTCCCGCCTCCCTGCTGTTTCGGGAGCGAGCGCAGGGAGGCGGGACTATGAGCTGTGCCGAACAGTCGGCTTGGTCTTTTCCGGCGACGCTTCTGTCTTTTTCGGCAGCAATTCGGTCTTTTTCGGCGGTAGTCATGTTCCCCAGCCGCAGCGTATTGCCAAGTTGACTCCAGTGATGAGGAGGATGGAGGGGATGATGATAATGAGGTTTCTGACGTGACTTGGTTGCCGGATAGAGCAGAGGAGTAAAATGAGGGTGAGGCACAATCCCAACGAGGCAGGATTTCCTATAGAGGCAGCATAGAAGAGTAAAGAGCAGCCATCCTATTCCAATAAATTGTGGAGCTTTTATCTCCCAGCCCACTTCCCACAGCTTAGCTGTGTGGGCCTTTTTTAGCATATGCAGAGCATATCGCACTGTTGCAATTTGCAAACTTTGTCTCAAGCAGATCGAGCGTGACAAAAACACCCGCCATTTGGGTACTACATGCTTGACAAGGCATTTAACCTCCCACCACTCAGTCCCTTGGAAAGAGCACCTGAAAGCCATACAAAAGGGACCCAATTCTTCTACTCCTCACTCCTCACCTTTCAGGTCTACCCCTGCTATATCGTATCACCTCTTAGCTGACTCCGCTGACAGGCATGATGGTATAACGAAGGGTCCCACAGGTCCTTGCAGCAGGTCTGCCAGCAGCACACCACCAGTAGGGATGAGCCGAACACCCCCCCGTTCGGCTCGCACCAGAACCCGCGAACGGACCTAAAGTCCGTGCGAGCTTTAGAACCCTATTAGTTATAATGGATGCGAATGTTCGAAATTAAAAGTGCTCATTTTAAAGGCTAATATGCATGTTAATGTCATAAAAAGTGTTTGGGGACCTGGGTCCTGCCCCAGGGGACATGTATCAATGCAAATTTTTTTTTTTTAAAAACGGCCGTTTTTTCAGGAGCAGTGATTTTAATAATGCTTAAATTGAAACAATAAAAGTGTAATATTCCTTTAAATTTCGTACCTGGGGGGTGTCTATAGTATGCCTGTGAAGGGGCGCATGTTTCCCGTGTTTAGAACTGTCTCTGCGCAAAGTGTCATTTTTGAAAGTAAAAAAGCTATTTAAAATCACTCGCGGCTAATGTTAATTCACGGCTCCCGTAACACAGAGAACAGTGATTCATTGAAACTCATTCATAAAAAAAAGTCATTGATAAAAAATAAAAAAAAAAATAAAAAAAAATGAAAAAAAAAAAAAGCGTAGGGGTCCCCCCAAATTCAATAACCAGGCCCTTCAGGTCTGGGATGGATATTAAGGGGAACCCCAGCCAAAAAAAAAAAAAAAATGGCGTAGGGTCCCCCTCAAAATCCATACCAGACCCTTGAGGTCTGGTATGGATTTTAAGGGGAACCCTAGCCCAAAAAAATGGCGTGGGGTCCCCCTCAAAATCCATACCAGACCCTTATCCGAGCACGCAACCTGGCAGGCCGCAGGAAAAGAGGGGGGGACGAGAGCGGCCCCCCCCCTCTCGCCTGAACCGTACCAGGCCACATGCCCTCAACATTGGGAGGATGCTTTGGGGGTCTAAGACCCCTAAAGCACCTTGTCCCCATGTTGATGAGGACAAGGGCCTCTTCCCCACAACCCTGGCCGGTGGTTGTGGGGGTCTGCGGGCGGGGGGCTTATCGGAATCTGGAAGCCCCCTTTAACAAGGGGACCCCCAGATCCCGCCCCCCCCCCCTGTGTGAAATGATAAGGGGGTACAAAAGTACCCCTACCATTTCACCAAAAAAGTGGCAAAAATGGTAAAAATGACAGGAGACAGTCTTTGACAATTCCTTTATTAAAATCTTCTTTCTTCTTTCTTCATCCTTCGGATTCTTCATCTTCTCCTTCCTTCATCTTCTTCCATCTTCTTCTTCCATTTTCTTCTTCCTCCGATCCGCTTCTTCTTGCGCTGGTCTTCTCGTCCTTCTCGTCCGGCATCTTCTTCCGTCGGCGTCGGTGTCGGTGTCGGTGTCTTCTTGGGCCGCTCCACGCAATGGGAGGCTCCCGCTGTGTGAGGCTCCGCTCCATCTGACAGGTCTTTTAAAACGGAGGGCACCTGGTGACCCCGCCCCCCTCTGACGTCATGGGGAAAGCCATCATGGAATTCCCCATGACGTCCCTGTGCGTCAGAGGGGGCGGGGTCACCAGGTGCCCTCCATTATAAAAGACCTGTCAGACGGAGCGGAGCCTCACACAGTGGGAGCCTCCCATTGCGCGGAGCGGCCCAAGAAGAGACAGAGACACCGACACCGACGCCGACGCCGACGGAAGAAGATGCCGGACGAGAAGGACGAGAAGACCAGCGCAAGAAGAAGCGGATCGGAGGAAGAAGAAAATGGAAGAAGAAGATGGAAGAAGATGAAGGAAGGAGAAGATGAAGAAACCGAAGGATGAAGAAAGAAGAAAGAAGATTTTAATAAAGGAATTGTCAAAGACTGTCTCCTGTCATTTTTACCATTTTTGCCACTTTTTTGGTGAAATGGTAGGGGTACTTTTGTACCCCCTTACCATTTCACACAGGGGGGGGGGGGCGGGATCTGGGGGTCCCCTTGTTAAAGGGGGCTTCCAGATTCCGATAAGCCCCCCGCCCGCAGACCCCCACAACCACCGGCCAGGGTTGTGGGGAAGAGGCCCTTGTCCTCATCAACATGGGGACAAGGTGCTTTAGGGGTCTTAGACCCCCAAAGCATCCTCCCAATGTTGAGGGCATGTGGCCTGGTACGGTTCAGGCGAGAGGGGGGGGCCGCTCTCGTCCCCCCCTCTTTTCCTGCGGCCTGCCAGGTTGCGTGCTCGGATAAGGGTCTGGTATGGATTTTGAGGGGGACCCCACGCCATTTTTTTTGGCTAGGGTTCCCCTTAAAATCCATACCAGACCTCAAGGGTCTGGTATGGATTTTGAGGGGGACCCTACGCCATTTTTTTTTTTTTTTTTTTGGCTGGGGTTCCCCTTAATGTCCATCCCAGACCTGAAGGGCCTGGTTATTGAATTTGGGGGGACCCCTACGCATTTTTTTTTTTTTTTTTTATTAATGAATGACAGCTCTCTGTGTTACAGGAGCCATCAATTCATTAGCCGCGAGTGATTTAAATAGCTTTCTTCCTGCAAAAATGACACTTTTTTGCAGGGAAAGTTCTAAGCACAGGAAACCTGCCCTCCTTCACAGGCCACCTATAGACACCCCCCAGATGTGATACTGCAATGCTGTTCTAACAGCATGCACACACATATCCCCAGAAATAAAGCACATATTGTTGTCAGCAGTCAGCAGCACACTGACACGCTGACACTGTCTGAAACATAATATGCGAGGCCGCCGGCGCGGCGGCCTCTTATACCGTGGGGCGTGTACTAAAGCCCCTGAGCTATAATTGGCTACAGGCAGCCTGCCTGTAGCCAATTATGGCTCTCCTCGCTGCCGGCGCTGTGATTGGCCAAGCATGCGGGGTCACAGTGCATGCTTGGCCAATCATCAGCCAGCATTGCACTGCGCGGGCCGCAATGCATTGCGGGGCCGCTCGCATCACACGAATTTGATGCGAGCGGCCCAATAGTTCTGGGCTCGCCGAGCGAGCGAACACCGGTGCTCGATTCGAACATGGGTTCGAATCGAACACCGGGCTCATCCTTAACCACCAGCTGTAGAGTTTAGCAGGCAAAATTTCTCTGCCACAACTGCTGCAGCAAAAATAATATACAGTCAATGCCACCCACATGCCCAGTGTCTAAATTCCAGCTTGTCCAAGCTGCTGGCTTTACAGCTCCTGCCTTTCTGTATGGAGGATTCTGCCCCTTCCGTGAATTTGCAGAAAGTGCTGTACCACAATGGCAGATTCCCAGTCTATATTTCTTTGCATGGCACCATAGGCACCATAGAGCTGCCGATCGCCGCCTTCCACCTCCTCCCACCTCTCCTTGCTGCACTCTAAACCGCCAGCCAGAGGTGCAGGGGGGATGTTGGGTCTTGGGCCCCCCCCACAGCGGCGGGGCCCTAAGCAGCTTGCATAGTGTGCCTATAGGGCCGATCGGCTCTGCCTCCAGTCCATATAAGACCCTTTTCCGAGCATGCAGCCCGGCAGGTCAGGAAAGGGGATGAGTGAACCCTATCTCTCTGCTTTATGGCAGGGGGACATTTTACAGTTTGTTTTTCTTTAGAAATGTCATTTTTGCTGTAGCATGTTTTATGCATGTTTTATGCATGCTACAAATGCACCACCTTTACAAGCACATTAAGAGGACCCCCCCCCCCCCCAGGCACTATATTTAAAGTAATTTTTCATTTTTATTATTGCACTTTAACCGATTCCCGACCGCCGCACGACGATGTACGTTGACAGAATGGCATGGACAGGCATAAGGGCGTACAGGTACGTCCCCTTCAAGATGCCGCCATGCCATCGAGCGTGCGCCGGTCGGGACCCCCGTGAGTCTGGTCGCGGGTACCACGGACTCGATCGCCACGGGGATACCCGCGATTGTCTCACGGGATGGCTGAACAGGGAGATGCGGAAGTAAACAGCATCTCCCCGTTCTGCCTAGCAACTAGTGACACCGATCTCTGTTCCATGTCATTGGAGCAGAGATCAGTGTTCACTAGCTCACAGCCACACCCCCCACAGTTAGCAACACGCCTCTAGGAACACTTAACCCCTACACTGCCACCTAGTGGTTAACCCCTTCACTGCCAGTGTCATTTACACAGGAGTGCATTTAAATAGCACTGATTGCTGTATAAATGACAATGGTCCCAAAAATGTGTCAAAAATGTCCAATGTGTCCACCATAATGTCGCAGTCACAATAAAAATCGCTTCCATTACTAGTAAAAAAAAAAATAATAAAAATGCTATAAAACTATTCCCTATTTTGTAAACGCTATAACTTCTGCGCAAACCAATCAATAATCGATTATTGCGATTTTGTACCAAAAATATGTAGAAGAATACGTATCGGTCTAAACTGAGGAAAAAAAATGTTTTTTTTATATATTTTTGGGGGATATTTATTATAGCAAAAAGTAAAAAATAATGTGTTTTTTCAAAATTGGCGCTCTTTTTTTGTTTATAGCGCAAAAAATTAAAACTGCAGGAAGCCACGCCGCACGACCGCGCAATTGTCAGTTAAAGTGACGCAGTGCCGAATCGCAAAAAGTGGTCTGGTCTTAAGCCAGCAAAATGGTCCGGTCTGAAAGTGGTTAAGCATAATTAAAATCACTGCTCCTGAAAAAATGATTATTTAAAAAAAAAAATATTGATACATGTCCCCCAGGGCAGTACCCAGACCCCCATACCCCTTTTATGGCCAATTACTTGCATATAAGCCTTCAAAATTGGCACTTTGATTTTTTCCTGTTTGGTTCCCATAAACTTCAATGGGGTTCACTATTCAGGTTAGAACCTCTCCTGTTCGGGAGTTCTGCTGCAAACCAAACAGAGGGGTGTTCGCCCCATCCCTATCTATGAGATGGGGCATTTGCATGCCAGACATACATTCATATTTTTGATTTGATATGCTAATTAGCTCCTCAGCATGAGTGAGCATAACTGGTTCATAAGATGAACTAAGATTTCTGCCTTGATCTATAAAATATTAATTAATATATAGTTAACTGATACTATGTGTGGCATGCAAATCTCCATTGAGTTTGTTTAATTATTTTTCACAGCCCCCTGATGTGAATCCTTCTAGGAAGGGGCAATAACTAATTGAGTCATTTGTGATGATCTGTAGTCATGCTGCAAACAGAAGTATATTGCTGCAGAAAGGCAAGCTAACTCTGGAATTGTTAGGTTTTCAAAAAAAAAAGCACAGATTCAGAAGTGTTGGCTCATAAAAAAAAATGTATTTAACTGAGTTGAAAATAGGTAACTTTATTGAACAAAAACAATTTTCTGCCACTATGCTTGTTCGATGATCCATACGCCTGCTTTTGGCGGATCGGACCGGGTCGGATGTCAGTGGACATGTCTCCGCTGATATCCGACGCTCCATAGACTAACATGGAGCACCGGTTCAGGTCTGCTGTCAAAACTGACAGGCGGATCTGAACGGTCCGATCATGTGAAAGGGGCCTTAGAGCTCTGTGCCGCGGCCATCATCGCGGTTCGCCCATTCAATCGTCCGCAACCTGAAAACCAGGAAGAGAGTCTGGGTGAAGATGAAAGCCTCTGCAGTGGTGAAAGCGCACCAGTAGGAGACTTTGTTTCAAGGTAAGTCTTTCATAATGTGCTAGAATGCAATGCAGACTTGCACATTATGCCTTTACCTTGCAGGGAGTGTTTTCTTTTTTTATTTAATTTGTCCATGTTTACTATACTTTAACCTATGCTCATTGTTTTGCAGGAAAGGGGTTCTTTTATGTTCTCACTTAAAAATATTGGAGGGTACATGCCTAAAATCAGTTTATATGCAAATTTTTCATGAAGTACTGCAGCACACATTTAAAATAAACCTATGTAAATACAGAGCTAAGTTGTATTATAAAACCAAAACTGACAAAAACCAGCATTAGGTTTCTACAGGCCATATTTCACCATTGCTAATTAACATTTTTTCAAAGAAGATCTGTTGGTTGCTTTGTGCAGTGAGAATGATACTACAAACTATTGTAATATTCCCAATATTCTAAGCAGATCTCAGCATGTTGATTGATTAGAAGATGTTAGTGAGCAGCTATTACCTTGCAGACAATGGCCCACTGGTGTGAACAAAACACTGTTGCTATGGCAACTATTGCAATATTATTTTTTAATCCACATTCCAACCAGACTACATTATTAAATTCAGCATCATATTTCCATTCATTTTTAACTCTGAAAATGCTTAAGTATACTGATATGCACCCATAAACAAATGAAAAAATATACTTATTCATTTTATATATTCATTTTCTACAATGTCCTTATAGCTGATATATCCTTTGATTCTGCTTAGCTTACTTGCTATCATCTTGCTGTTATGGGCAACATCTATCATTTCACAATACAGCAGTAAAGATTTAATTTACAAATGTAAATGTTTTATAAGGACATTATTCCAAGTGTTTAAAATTATCATGCAATGTTTGTTGAGCATTGACTTGCATTTTTCTTCTGCAAAACTGTAATGGGGTCTTATTTTTTTGTACCTATAACTATAATATATTGATCTGATCAAATTGGTAATATAATCATTTTCATGTTCCATCACTGTTTATTATATTTTGGTAAAATTGCAAGTGCTGCAAAAAATGAGAATTTAAATTACTGTCACAGTCTCTCTGGTGTTCTTGCTGGTGCTCACATTGCATGTTGTAGTAAACCAGTCACTAGATGCACAGCAACAGGGGGAAAATAAAGATTTTCTGATGTCTCAGGACCAGAATAATCTTCTGCCTCTTGATTTTATCCCTGTAAAAGCAAAGAAGTATAGGGAGAGTTGAGGTCCTGGCTGGTAGAATCTAATGCCCCGTATACACCGACGGAAAATGTTCGATAGGAGCTTTTTGTCGGAAATTCCGACCGTGTGTAGGCTCCATCGGACATTTTCCAACGGGATTTCCGTCACACAAAATTTGAGATCTGGATCTCAAATTTTCCGACAACAAAATCCGTTGTCAGAAATTCCGATCTTGTGTACACAGTTCCGACACACAAAGTTCAATGCATGCTCGGAATCAAGCAGAAGAGCCGCACTGGCTATTGAACTTAATTTTTCTCGACTCGTCGTACGTGTTGTACGTCACCACGTTCTTGACGTTCGCAATTTTCAACCAACTTTGTGTGACCGTGTGTATGCAAGACAAGTTTGAGCCAACATCCGTCGAAAAAAATCCATGGATTTTGTTGTCGGAATGTCCGATCAATATCAATCGTGTGTACGGGGCATAAGAGGTAGATTGTTGTGCTGGCAGTGAGGAGGAGGTTTACATTTGGGGCAGCTTCAATAGGTTTCAGCTACAGGGATCTATGCCACCATCAGAGAGGAAGCAAAAAGTGTCCCACTTTGAGACTGTGTGACAAAGAACCACTTAGCTACATTTTCTGATGGCAACCGGATTGACTGGTCTGTAAGCATAGCTGAAGGAAGAACACCTAATGAATAAAGGCTGGCCACTTTCCCATAGGAACAACTTTGTGTGTGGCACATTACTGCACTCTTCAGTGCAACAAAGGTGTGCTCCAAAGCATAGCTTTTTTCGTCCACATGTCTGCCATAGCTGCATTTCTTTTTCTATATCTGATATCTGGCTCCACCACACTGGAGACATGGCTGCAAGGGAATTAAAGGGCTAGAGTTTGTGGCTTCTTTTAAAAGGGTATTTGACATTCCTGCATGTTCCGCTTCAGCAGCAAAGTGCCTCATGTCCATCAGAGTACAAGAACTGTTGCTGATTACGCCATTGAATTTCGTACTCTGGCAGCAGAGGTTGCTTGGAACAATGGGGCCCTTGTGGCTGCTTTTTCTCATGGTCTCTAGGGATACCTTTAAGGATGAAATAGCAGCCCGCGATATACCCACTAAGCTGAAGAAGTTGGTCACGTTTGCCATTCTCATTGACTCCAGACTCAGAGAAGGACTCCCTTTTAAGGAGCACTTGTGGAAGCCTCCTGTACATTTGTCTCCAAACTGTTCAGTCCCACCCTTGCCTCCCTCACCTCCCATGCCTCCTGGTACCTAGTTGGTCTGTGAAGATGAACCCATACACTTGGGCTTCATGTGTCTCTCTGCGGATGAGAGAACCCTTAGGAGGAGGGAGAAATTGTGTCTTTATTGTGGCCAGGCAGGTCACTTTTTGGAGTCTTGTCCTACCCGTTCAGGGAACGCCCGAACCTTGAGATTCTGCCATGGACAGATCTAAGGTGCTTTTGTTTCGTCCCCAGTTATCCTGAAGAATAAGCCCCTTGTTTTGGTTACCCTTTCTTGGGCTGAGTTGTCCATTGAGATACAGGCACTAATCAACTCTGGGGTGGCAGGCCTGTTCATTGATGCTGCCTTTGTATCGAAGCAGTCGATTTTGCTGCAGCTGCGTGACACTCCACTTGCCATTGAAGCTCTTGACGGGAGACCTCTACAGCCTGCCCATGTGACTCATGAGACTGCTCCGTTGTCCATGGCCGTAGGGGCTCTTCACAATGATATAATCCAATTCCAAGTTATTTCCTCACCTGGATTGACCAGTCTGTAAGCATAGCTGAAGGAAGAACACCTAATGAGTAAAGGCTGGCCACTTTCCCATAGGAACAACTTTGTGTGTGGCACATTACTGCACTCTTCAGTGCAACAAAGGTGTGCTCCAAAGCATCGATTTTTTTTCGTTCACATGTCTGCCATAGCTGCATTTCTTTTTCTATATCTGATATCTGGCTTCACCACACTGGAGACATGGCTGCAAGGGAATTAAAGGGCCTTGGCGGGCCCGCCAAATACAAGTTGACTTTGGTTTAACACTTGTTTCTGACATAGGCAAAGTTGCACTTTGTGTGCTGCAATTTTATAATGTTTATTATTTTAATTTTAATTTTTTTTTTTCATTTTAAGGCCATCCCTGCCTAATTTAAAGTGTTACTAAACCCAGGGCCCTGCATTCACTATTTCTGGTCTCCCACAGTACATTGAACATGGAAATGCAATTTTTTTAGGTAAATATAAACTGTTTTTCTTATCAGCAGTTAGAGCAGTCTTGTGACTTCTATCTATAAATAAAGAAAATAGTCTATCCAGTTCAACCCGTGTAGGTGTATGTGTGTCAGTGTCGATAATAATTCCCATATTCTTGTATGTTGTGTTCTTTAACTACTTCAATACCAGGCACTTGCACCCCCTTCCTGCCCAAGCCAATTTTCAGCTTTCAGCGCTGTTGCTGTTTATCCACTTCCCGCCCGCCGTATGCAGAATGACATCCGGGAAGTGGTTCTGTTATCCTGAATGGGCGGCATATGACATATGGCTCTCCCTGTCAGAAGGGGGGTCTGTGCTGATAATCAGCACATTGATTATCAGGACAGCCCCCTTAGATGTGCCACAACACCTCAGATGTGCCCCCTCAGCTGCCCCAATTAAAACACAGCTCACAGTGCCCATCAAAGTGCCAATCAGTGCCCATATCAGTGCTAATCAGTGCCCACCACAGTGCCAGTCAGTGCCCATCTCAGTGCCCAGCAGTAAAACCTGTCAGTACCTCATCAGCGCAGCCCATCAGTGCCACCTGTCAGTGCCAATCGGTACCGCCTATCTGCCAATCAGTGCCGCCAGTCAGTGCCCATCAGTGCCACCAGTCAGTGCCCATGAGTGCCGCCTATCAGTGCCCATGGGTGCTGCATATTAGTGCCGCCTATTGGTGCCCATCAGTGCTGTATTTCAGTGCTGCCTATCAGTGCCCATCAATTCTTCATATCAGTGCATCCTCATCAGTGCCCATCAGTGCCACCTTATCAGTGCCAACTCATCAGTGCCCATCAGTGCTGCCTCATCAGTGCCCGTCAGTGAAGGAGAAAACAACATTTTATAACCGAAATAAAGAAATATTTTTTTCAAAAATGTTGTTCTTTTTTATTTTTTTTAGCAAAAAATCAAATACCACCAAAAGAAATCTCTATTTGTGGGAGAAAAATGATAGAAATTTTGTTTGGGTAAAGTGTAGCATGACCGGGCAATTGTCATTCAAAGTGCGACAGCGCTGAAAGCTGAAAATTGTCCTGGGCGGGAAGGGGCGAAAGTGTCTGGTATTGAAGTGGTTAAATAACAATGGCGCGGCCGGTCATGCTACACTGTACCCAAACAAATTTTTTTTATCATTTTGTTCCCACAAATAGATCTTTCTTTTGGTGGTATTTGATCACCTCTGCGTTTTTTATTTTATGCTAAACAAATAAAAAAGACCTAACATTTTGAAAAAAAATTTTTTCTCTTGTTTCTGTTATAAAATTGTGTAAATAAGTATGTCTTCTCCTTCACTGATGGGCACTGATAAGGTGGCACTGATTGGCACGGGTAGGCGGCACTGATGGGTGGCACTGATATGCAGCACTGATGGGCATTGATAGGCGGCACTGATGAGCACTGATGGGTGGCACTGGTGGGCACTGATGGGCACTGATAAGCGACACTGATGGGTACTTATGGTGGCACTGATAGGCGGCACTGCTGGGCACCGATGGGCACTGATAGGCGGAACTGCTGGGCACTGATGGGCACTGATACGTGGCACTGATGGACACTGATAGATGCCATTGATAGGCATCACTGATGGCACTGGCACTGGCAGGCATTGATTGGGGATAGGGACTGATTGGCAGCTGCCTAGGCACTGATTGGCATTTCCATGGTGGTCTAGGGTGGCATACTTGGTGGTCCAGTGTGGTGGCAATCCCTGGTGGTCCTGGCAACATCCTGGTGGTCCTAATGGGTATCCAAGGGGGGGGGGGGGGCTGCACAGCGAAGATCCCACCTGTGAGGAGAGCAGCCGATCGGCTCTCCTCTACTCGCGTCTGTCAGACGCGAGTGAGGAAAAGCCGGTCAACGGCTCTTCCTGTTTACATCGTGATCAGCCATGATTGGACATGGCTGATCACGTGGTAAAGAACCTCCTTTAGAGGCTCTTTACAGAGATCGATGGAGCGGTGTGTCTGACTGACACACCACACCACTGATCGCCGACATGCACCCAGAATGAGAGCCGCACCACCCAGCCACCATTTGATGGCCAGTGGGCGGGAAGAGGTTAAGATGTACGTCCAAGAGTAATCAATACTCCCCGCTGACATCACCAATTGTGGTAGTGTCAGGGCTGGGCTCAGCCCTTTCCTCTCAAAGCTGGCTGCTCAGCTGTCGGCTAATTGCCAGCTCCTATCTCTACACAATGACTCACCTGTTGATGATATCCTGCTCGTCAGTCCTGCCTACTTAAGCCTTCTAGCTCAGCTGATCTCTTCTTCGCCTTGGTCAACATCACAGAGATTATCTCCTGCGTTTCTGTTAAAGACTTGCTTGGCTTACATTCCTTCTGGCTCCAGATCCTGCTTGTTGTTCCACTATGCTGTTCTCTCGCTCACCTGACTTTCTGGCTTGTCTGACTATCCGTTCCGGTTACCGAACTTTGGCTAAGTTTTGACCACGTTTGTTCTATTTACTTTTATTATTAAACAAACAAGTGTGATTTAACTGTACTTCTGTCTTGGTCTGATTCATAGTTTCTGACAGTAGGAGAAGGCCATGCATTCAGAAGCTGCAGTCAATCCACTTGTTGGTAATATTTTTTCCAGGATGGATGAGCAGGATCACCGCATGGATCAGTTTGCCATGGTGTTACAAACGCTCCTGAGTTTCACGGCTCACCTGGAA
This sequence comes from Lithobates sylvaticus, assembly GCA_028564925.1. Taxonomy (NCBI): domain Eukaryota; kingdom Metazoa; phylum Chordata; class Amphibia; order Anura; family Ranidae; genus Lithobates; species Lithobates sylvaticus. Next base: position 136,710,840 of record CM053028.1, on the reverse strand, counting down.
TCTCCCACTTTGGCTGCTCCGGTACAACCTGTGTTGCAGGCCATCCCTGCTACTGCTCCAGTCTCGCCTCGAGTATTACCTCTATAAGAGGTATGTCTGGTTCTGCTACGCTTCCCCAGTGATTTGGGGGTGATCCAGTCCTATGCAGAGGGTTTCTCAACCAGATTGAGATATACTTTGAGATGCTGCCCCAGGCGTTTCCCACGAACAGAAGCAAAGTAGGTTTTGTGATATCTTTGCTTTCTGGGAGAGCCCTGGCCTGGGCAAACCCTCTATGGGAGACACAAAAACCTGTTGTTTTGAGTTACCTAGAGTTTGTGGCTTCTTTTAAAAGGGTATTTGTAATTCCCGCATGCTCCGCTTCAGCAGCAAAGTGCCTCATGTCCATCAGAGTACGAGAATTGTTGCTGATTACGCCATTGAATTTCGTACTCTGGCAGCAAAGGTTGCTTGGAACAATGGGGCCCTTGTGGCTGCTTTTTCTCATGGTCTCTCAGGATACCATCAAGGATGAGATAGCAGCCCGCGAAATACCCACTAAGCTAGAGAAGTTGGTCATGTTTGCCATTCTCATTGACTGCAGACTCAGAGAAGGGCTCCCTTTTAAGGAGCACTTGGGGAAGCCTCCTGTACATTTGTCTCCAAACTTTTCAGTCCCATGCCATGGACAGATCTTAGGTGCCGTTGTTTCATCCCCAGTTATCCAGAAGAATAAGCCCCTGGTTTTGGTTACCCTTTCTTGGGCTGAGTCGTCCATTGAGATACAGGCTCTAATTAACTCTGGGGCGGCAGGCCTGTTCATTGATGCTGCCTTTGTATCGAAGCACTCGATTTTGCTGCAGCAGCGTGACACTCCACTTGCCATTGAAGCTCTTGATGGGAGACCTCTACATGTGACTCATGAGACTGCTCCGTTGTCCATGGCCGTAGGGGCTCTTCACAATGATATAATCCAATTCCAAGTTATTTCCTCACCTAAGTTCCACTGGTTATTGGTTATCCTTGGTTACAGAGGCACAACACCTCTTTTGATTGGCTCCGTGCTGAGGTTCTCTCCTGGTGGCCACAATGCAGTAAGACATGCTTCCAGAAGGTAGCCAAGGTCTTGTGCACCTCTTCACTCTCCTCCCTGCCGGAGGAGTACCGCAATTTTAGCAATGTCTTTGACAAAGGTCAGGCCAGTAGTTTGCCTCCACACCAGTCATACGATTGTACAATTGACCTTCAACCTGGTGCCATACCCCCTCATGGCCAGGTTTAACCTTTGTCGGTCTTGGAGGATAAGGCCATGGGGGAGTATGTTGCAGACACACTTTCTCAAGGTTTCATTTGCAAATCCTCATCTCCTGCTGGTGCTGGTTTTTTCTTTGTGAAGAAGAAGGGTGGTGAATTGAGACCTTGTATTGATTATAGGGGTCTTAATCGTTTCACGATTAAGAATGCCTATTTGATTTTGTTGATTATACAGAGTTATTTGACCGCCTCAAGGGAGCTTGATTTGAGAGGGGCATACAATCTCATCAGGATTAAGGACGGCGACGAGTGAAAAACTGTGTTTAATACCAGAACAGGCCATTATGAGTACCTCGTAATGCCTTTTGGCCTTTGTAACGCCCCGGCAGTTTTCCAGGAATTTATTAATGATGTCCTCCGAGGTTTGTTGCAGTTATGTGTGGTGGTTTATCTCGACGATATCCTCATATTTTCAATGTCCCTGGAGAGCCACCAAACAGATGTTTGTTGTGTGCTTCAGAAACTAAGAGAGAACAATCTCTATTGTAAATTGGAGAGGTTCGAATTCCTTCATGAACAGGTTAAATTCCTGGGTTATGTAATTTCCACTGCTGTTTTTTTTTCGATGGACCCAGAGAAACTTTCATCAGTTCTACAGTGGCCTGACCCATGGGTTTACATCCTCTGCAGCATTTACCTACTAGATGTTAGGCTGACTGGTCTGTAGTTTCCAGGAATATGTCTCTGCCTTTTTTTGAATATTGGTACCACATTGGCATTTCTCCAATCAGCTGGTACAATTCCTGTCTGTATGCTGTCCCCAAAGATTAGGAATAATAGTCTAGCTATAACCTGACTGAGTTCTTGAGGGCTTTGTGGTGGGGCAGCAGCAGAACTCCTTCGGCAGGACAAGCCTGAGACTGAGAACCTAACACCAAGTGTGGTGAGTTCACACTAAATGCATATATAACTATGCATCGTTATTTCATGTATAATTATATATACTTTTAGTCTATTTTAGCCTAAACAAACTTTTTTTCTAATCAAACAGAAGCTCCTAAGGAAGCAATATTTTGAAAATCGTGAAACATGTTGGAGCACCAAGTGTTTTTTAAATTGTTAGGACCTATGAACACCCTATCGACGTATGCCACACCTTAGTGGAAGCTTCCTTGACTTGGTCATCAATACCCCACAGGAAGTACACCAGTGGCATTTACTCCTTTGGGGTTGATTAATGGGTCTTTTTCTCTCTTTCTTTTTTGTATTCTTAAATTTTTATTTTTCAATGTGTATTTGTATATATGAATTGTAAACTATTAACAAAAATTTCTCCATTATTCAAAATTACTATTAGGATGTGGCACATGTCTCATGTTGGGTCTTCTGATTGCCATATCATATGGACTGTTCACCCATTGAAGGTTGAAAAACGGACATTAAAAAGGAGTTTTCATTAAAAAAAAAAATTAAAAGTCAGCAGCTACAAATACTGCAGCTGCTGACTTTTAATAATCGGAAACGTACCTGTTCCAGGGTCCAGCGATGCGGGGGGGACGAAGCCCAGCTCGTCCCCCCTCCGCTCGGCGGTGCCGGCATTGTAACTGTGAAGCCACAGCCGGGCACCCGCTGCGCATGCGCGAGCGGCGCTGTGAGCCGTGATTGGCCACGCAGTCATCTGGGACCTGTCACGTGTCCCAGATGACTGACAGGAGGGAGGGGGCAGAGCTGAGCTCTTCCTGTGCCAAGGGGAAGTGATGTCACCAGCCCAGACACTAAAGGAGATAGACTACGAGGGACCCCTTAGCAACAGGCATTTAGAGGTGAGTTATAAAATCCTATACTATGGAATCCATAGTTGGCCCATAATGGAGACTGGTTGGTAGCAGAGTGTAGCGAGTTATTATAGGCGAACTCCGCCAGCCCAATTGTCTTGGGAAAAGGCTAAGTAGCAATGTAGGTACTGCTTCAAGGTTTGATTTGTACGCTCGGTTTGCCTAATACTCGGGGGGTGGTAGGCCGAAGAAAGACAGAGTTCCACAATCAGGGCTTTACAAAGAGCCCTCCAGAATCTGGAGGTAAACTGTACCCCTCGATCTGAGACAATGTTGTTGGGAAGAACATGGAGCCTCACGATCTCTCTGATGAACATGTGAACTGTCTCTGTATCTGAAGGTGTGCCTACCATGGGCAAGAAATGGGTAGTGAATCCTTCAGAGGGCGGAAGATCAACGATAAAGTCCATGGAGATCATCTCCCATGGATGGTTAGGGACATTTAAGGATCTCAATAATCCCCAGGCCTTAGGCTTGTCCCCTTTGCAGTGAAGGCACACCATGCAGGTTCTAACATAGGCTCTGTAGTCTTGATCAAGGTTGGGCCACCAGAAGGACCATTGGATGAGCTCACAATTTTTACAGGCTCCAAAGTGGGCATCTAATTGGTGCTCATGGAATGTTTTGAGAACTGGAAGCCTTGCCTCCTGGGGTATGAAGACCTTATCTTGATGCCAGAGTAATCCATCCTGTCTCCTTAGAGAAGCATGCTCTGTTTCAGGGCAAGATGTAGAGGCCTGTTCAATAGTCAATCTCAAGCTAGGCAAAATAAACAAAAAGTTCTGGGCAGAGAGAATGGTGCTCGGGGGAGCAGGTTCATCAGATTCATGGAACATCCAGGATAGGGTGCCTGCCTTCCTATTCTTAGATCCGGGTCTACATGTCAAATAGAAGTTAAATCTTGAAAAAAATAAGGCCCATCTGGCCTGCAGATCTCAAATATTCTCAGTTCTTATGGTCAGTAAAGATCATGACTGGGTGAGTAGCACTCTCCAACAGATACCTCCACTCTTCAAATGCTACTTTAATTGCCAGGAGTTCTCTGTCGCCTACATCATAATCCTTTTTGGCTTGGCTTAATTTTTTGGAGCAGAAGGCTACTGGGTGCAACAAGGCCTTTGGGCCCAGACGCTGGGAGAGGAAAGCTAGCCATTTTGGAAACATTAACTTCAAGAATGAAAGGAAGTCCTGGGTCCAGATGTTCAGACTTTCAAAGGCTGCCTGGGCTTCCTGGTTCCAGAGGAAATGCGTATGAAGGCAAGTAAGCTGAGTTATTGGGGAGATAATGGTCGAGAAGCCTTTGATAAACCTCCGGTAGAAGTTGGTGAAACCAACAAATCTTTGGACAGCCTTTCTATCAGAGGGTGCAGGCCATTCAAGGATTGCTGAGACCTTTTAGGGGTCCATTGAAATCCCCTCAGTTGAGATTATGAGCCCTAAGAACTGGATGGACTGCTTCTTGAATTCACACTTTTCTGCTTTAGCATACAAGTTATGACTTTGCAGGGTGTTTAGTACCTTCTTGACATGGTCCCGGTGGAGTTCAAGTGAGGCTGAGAAGATCAAAATGTCATCCAGGTAAACAATCAGAAACAGGTCAAGGTACTCTCTGCAGATATCGTTCAGGAGATGTTGGAACGTTGCAGGGGCATTACATAGCCCAAAGGGCATCACGAGGTACTCAAAATGACCGAAGCAGGTTCGGAAAGCCATCTTCCATTCGTCCCCCTCTCTAATGCGGACCAGGTTGTAGGCCCCTCTCAAGTCCAGCCTAGTGAACACTCTGGCTGCTCAGAACCTCTAGAAAAAATCTGGAATGAGGGGAAGAGGGTACCTGTCCTTGACAGTGATCTTTTTGAGCTCCCTGTAGTCTATGCATGGCCGGAGTGAGTGGTCCTTCTTCTCAACAAAGAAAATGCCTGCTCCTGTGGGTGAGGAGGAGGGACAAATGAAACCCTTGGCCAGATTCTCATCAATATATTTCCTGATAGCTTCCACCAACTCAACCTCAGATAATGGGAAGATGTGCCCAAAAGTAATCTCTGCTCCAGGAAGCAACTCGATGGGGCAGTCGTAGGGCCGATGTGTAGGCAGGGTATCGGCTTTCTTCTTGTAGAAGACGTCAAGGAAGTCGTGGTAAGCTGAGGGAATGAGCTGACTGGTATCTTTTAAAGGTTGAATGGTTAGGCACGCAGGAGGGTCGACTTGTATGGGAATGCCACAGTGTTGACGGCAGTAGCTGGAGGAAAAGGTGACCTCCCCTTTGGACCAGTTGATTGATGGGTTGTGGGCCTGCAGCCAAGGTATCCCCAGGATGACTGGGAAAATGGGAGATCTGATAATATCAAAGCAGAGAAATTCCTGATGACCAGTGTCTGAGGTTGCAAAAATGGGGACAGTCTCTTGAGTAACAGGCCCTGAGCTAGGTAGAGGTGTATGTCCAGTCTTTTTTACTTGAAAAGGAGAGAAATATGTAAGTATTTTGCAAGGTTAATATCTAGTCAACAATTGCCTGTAATTTGACCTCCTTTCCAGCCACTTGCAAAGAGTTAGGAAAAATTATGTGAGTAGACACAGTCCCGGATAGCTGGAGGTATAAGGGATATAGGTGCCTGGACCTACATGGCCGAATGGGACAGTTACGTAGGAAGTGGCCTGCAGCTCCACAATAGATGCATAGGTTGTTAATGCGCCTACATTCCCTTTCTTCCAGGATCAAAGAGGGTCGGAGTAGACCTATCTGCATAGGCTCTACATCGGATGTATTGGAGGTTGGAGGAATGGAGCCAGGGACTGCTGGGGCCAGGACTTTGGGTAGTACCCAAGTTGGCATAAAGTTCTGGGATCGCTCAAAGAGCAGCTCCTGCAGGTGCCTGTCCAACTGAATAGAAACTTGAATGAGAGCCTCAAGTGTAGCTGGAGCCTCAGACCTGGCTAGCTCATCCTTGAGGGTTTCGGACAGGCCTAGGCAGAATTGGAATCTTAGGGCCGCATAATTCCAACCTGTATCAGCTGCCCACCTATGGAACTCTCCGAGGTAGTCTTCCACTGCTTGTCTGCCTTGCACAAGGGAATAAAGAGCTGATTCGGCAGTGGCGGTTTTCTGCGGGTCGCCATATATAACAGCGCCATGGCTTCAAAGAATGTGGTGACTGAGTTTACCACCTCATCCCTCTTTTCAAGCAGGTTATGAGCCCAGGATTGTGGTTCATCAGATATTAGGGAGATGATGAACCCCACTCGGACGGTCTCAAGTGCGAAAGTCATAGGTTGCAGGGCGAAGTAAAGTTTTGCATGCATTTTTGAAGGCCCTGAACCTTTGTCTGTCCCCGTAAATAGTGTTCTGGAATGGGGACTCTGGGTTCTGGGAGAGGGAGTAACACAGCAGGCGGAGCAGCAGCAGCTGAACTGGAGAGTGCTTTTGCAGAGGCAGAGCCTGTGGCTGGGTCAGGTTCAGCGGGAGCCATTGTAGTGTGGGTATGGAGACGTCCCTCGAGCTGGAAGTATCCATCTTGCAGGTTTTTGACGGCTTGTGTTAGGGCTGTCATCTGTTGACACAGCACTTTCAGCGCAGAAGCACCTCTCTCAGCCTCAGACAGAGTTTCATTACAGGCAGGTGTCACCTGTGAGGTGAGACAGGTCTGTAAAGTCACTGAGATAATAGAGTAGTCAACACTAACCGAGATCAGAAACAGGTTTAAAGCAGAGCAGACAAAGTCAGGTGGAAGCCAGGTCAAACATGAGAAGCAGGCAGAGGGTATCCGTGAGACAAGCCGGGGTCAGGAATTGGAAATAGGCAGACAGGTCAGGAACAAGCCGGGTCAGAAACTAGGGAACACAAGAGCAAGGAATCACAGGAACACAGGTAACAAGTGGATATGTCAGCAACTTCAAGCACTGATACACTTCCTTATAAAGGCCCATGTGATGTACTGCTGGGGATGCTGGGTCCTAGAGCCCTTCTCCTGTTGTTAGTGTCCTGACAGATGCTGGGTCCTAAAGACCTTCTGCTGCTGTCAGCGACCTGACACCCCCCTCCAAGTCCATACCAGGCCCTTCATTTATTTTTTTTATTTTGGCATGGTGTCCCCCCAAAATCCATACCAGACCCTTATCCGAGCATGCAGTCTGGCTGATCAGGAAAGGGAGGGGACGAGCGAGCGCTCCCTCTCCTGAACCATACCACACCGCATGCCCTCAACATGGGGGGTTAGTGCTTTGGGGGGCCTCTGCCCCTGCCAAAAAACCCTGCCCCCATGTTGATGGGGACAAGGGCCTCTTCCCGACAACCCTGGCTGGTTGTTGTCAGGGTCTTATCGGAATCTGGAATCCCCTTTGACAAGGGGGCCCCCAGATTCTGCCCCCACCCTATGTGAATGGGTATCGGGTACATCATACCCCTACCCATTTACCCCAAAAAAGCTATGGAATGTAAAAAATAACAAGAGCCGGTTTTTGACAAGTCCTTTATTAAAGAAATAGCTCTGAGCCCTCTTCTCCCCCAAAATGTCTCTCCCGGTGCCATCTTCTCCTGCCGCCATTTTCTCCCAGAGCCGTCTTCTCCTGCGCTGCTTTCTTCTTCCTCACCGCCCCTGTCTTTTTCCTTAATGCCCCGGTCTCATTCCTCGCTGCTGGTTTCCCACTGAAAACAAAAAAGACGCTCTTCTCCTGAGGCTGTCTTCCTGCATTGTGTTGTCCCCCTGCTGTCTGACATCTCTTATAAAGCAATGATGCATGGCCAATCTGATGGCGGGATAGCCCGCCCCTTGTGACGTCATTGGATGACCACGCCCCACCGCTATATAAGAGATGTCAGACAGCAGGGCACAAAACAACGGAGGAAAAGCGTCTTTTTTGTTTTCAGTGGGTAACCGGCAAGGAAGAAGACAGCAGCAGCAAGAAAGAAGACAGCGGTGAAGAGGAAGAAGACAGCGGCACAGGAGAAGACGGCTCTGTGAGAAGATGGCGGCGGGAGAAGACAGTGGCAAGAGAATACGGCGCCAGGAGAGACAGCTTGGGGAGAAGACGGCTCAGGGCTATTTTTTAATAAAGGAGTTGTCAAAAACCGGCTCTTGTTTTCTTTACATTTCACTGCTTTTTCTGGGGTGAATGGGTAGGGGTACGATATACCCGATACCAATTCACATAGGTGGGGGGGGGATCTGGGGGCTTCCAGATTCCAAAAGCCCCCCACCTGCAGACCGTGATAACCACCGACCAGAGTTGTAGGGAAGAGGCCCTTGTCCTCATCAACATGGGGGCAAGTTGCTTTGGGCTCCGATCTCGCTTTATTACTGTTAATATATCTAAAAAAATTATGATTTTCTTTACTCTCCTCTGATATGTGTCTCCCATAGTCTTTTTTAGCCACCCTGATTTCATTCTTACACGCCTTATTACATTCCTTGTAGTGTTGGAATGCTGATAATTATATTTTTTTAACAATCTTATTTTTTCCTTTAATAAGACTTTTTACATTTCAGTTAAACCACCCAGGATTAGCCTTACCTCACCCCCCTTATATTTTTAATGTGTTCTTAAAGCATTCCCTTTTTTTTTCCATGCTTAATGTTTCTAGGATTTGGTCCCAATTGATGTCTAGTAGTATTGAGCACAGTTCAGAAAAATTTGCCATTTGAATTTGAGTGTTCTTGTGCTACCCTCAAGCCTCCTTTTTCTAGGATTCATGGTGAATGTGATCATCTTGTGATTGCTAGATCCCAAGTTGTTCCGTATTTCCACATCTGAGGTCAATGTCTGGTTAAAGCTTGTAGGAGTTTTTATTCTCCCCTGTCTGTCCTATGAGCCTGCAGGACCCCTGACCCTCTGTCTGGGCAGTGCTGATTGGCCCTGTACTGATCACATGCACCCTCCTAAGAAAAAAAAAACTCTCTAGCAATAAGCACCAAACTACGTATGTGCAACTTGCCCCCAAGGCTCTGTTCTATCAGGAGATAGTTTGGGGACAGTGGAAGAAGGAGAGACTCAGAAAACACAAGATCAAACAGCCTTTTACAGAATGCAGAAGATTACGCCTTTTATGTTCCACAACAAGCATGCTTTACTGCATATGCATATTTTACTGTTGTGGGTTTAGTTACACTTTAAGCACACCTAGGCACAGAAGACAATGTAATCTGGGAGCCAGACTAGGATTAGACTAGACCTGAGCACCACCTTATACCTGTACAAGAACTATGGGGTTCCTTCAAAATAAAGGCTGTCAGCTGAGACATTTGCCTCACAAATGCAATGACTTCAATGATTCCCACTTTGTAGGTGAGAGAAGAGAAAGGAATGTCTCAAATGTAAAAAAAAAAATGCCTTTGAGAGGTCAACAATCTCTGGAACAATATTTCAATATTTGCATTTGTTTATCATTTTTAATTGTTATCATTATTTTTGTTACATAAGGTTGTCCTTGCCTTGGTCAAACACATACAATGGGAAAGGACAGAAATAAAACCCTTCAAGTGATCATATCCATGAACTAATGGTTGTCAATTTTGGACCACTGGCTGGTGGTGGCCCAACATGCACCTTAGATATTAGCCTGCACTGCTGCACTTATCATGTCAGAGAGGACCTTCACTGCTGAGGGGTGAATTTGTGACTGAGAAGTTTCATTTAATAACCTCTACTGAGTGTGTGCTATTTTTAGGTGTTTCAGCCATATAAATTCATGAGCTAGTGGGTGCACAGGCTCAAAGCACTGGCTGGATGTTGCCCTACATGCACTTTAGGTACCAAAGTGACCTGTTGCATGTGTCATGTCAGAAATGGCCTTCAGTTCAGCGGGGTGAATTGTGACTGACATTTTAATATTGTAAAATGAAAGGCAGTGCTACATCCCAATATAAATCACAGTGACTAAGTGCAACAACTAAACCATATAAAAATTTAACTAAATCTACAATGTCACAAATACTAATGATGTGGCCAAATAACTAAAATCAATAGAATAATTCAAATAAAAAGAACCCAAAAAGAAAGTGCTTGAATAATAAATAGCCCTCAAATAAAGTGCTTCCAGTTCTAATAATGAGAAAGTTCCACAAAAAAAATGTATAGTGCTTCTACAAATAGTGTAGAATGTGTCCACTGATAGAGTTGAAAATGTGTCTCCCAGAAAGGAAAACAACTGCACAAATCCACCATGTGCATAGAAGAGCTCCGGACCAGCTTACCAGAAAACCAGGACTCTCTAGATACGAGCGGTCATGGTAAGCATGTATAAAAAAATCTAAGGGCTCTGCTATATACAGTAGCTGTACCCCAGATGTTGGATATCACAACTCCGGATTGCTCAAACCAATAAAACAGCGCTGGCAAACAAAAATTGTGACAAAATAATAAATGATCCCACAAAATTGACAAACATCAATAATGTGTGTGAAGTGGTTACATGTCTGACACAAACCAATCCCATAAAAAATAAACTAGCATCAAATAATATGTGTGATAAATTACATAAGTGACATGATTGAATAATAACCATAAAATTATTTCATAGATACCAAAATTGAATAAGTGATCAATGTGGTAAGAAAATATATAAATAATAAAAAAAAAAAAAGAATGTGAGTAAGTCCAGTTATTGTCCCAAAAAAACAAGAACCAAAATAAATGTACATATGAGCTCCTTCTTGGAATAGACTCACCGGGCTAGCAGACAGACAGAGCAGCAAAGCAGAGGGCAGATATGCAGACAAACTGTGGTTCGGCAAGTAGGCACAAAAGCAGAGCCAGTGGGATGAGAGGATCCAGGGAGCGATGCATGCACACAAGGCACAGTGATGTTCTTGGAGATATTGTACCGATAATAGAAGAGAGCAAATTTTAAAGTGTTGTAGAAGGATTTTTAAAATGCGCGCTCTGCGCTACTTACAGGATGCATAAAGGAAGGCAAACTTCTCAGATACTTCCGCGGTTGCAGCTGGTTTAGCGTGCGCTCCACGGGAACAGGAAGTGGCGTCAGTGGTTAGATCCTTGGCCGGAAATTATGTCGACGCGTTTCGCCCCTCCTCCAGGGCGTCATCAAAAGACATCACTTCCGGCCAAAGGGATGTGATATTTATACTAGATGGAGAGCAGAAAACCCCTCCTTTTAAAAGGTGGAGCTAAACGCCAAAACATGATCAGAGGGGATAAGATCACTTATTGTCCTGCATGATCATCATATGAGTTTGCATAAAGCCTTTAATAAGCTGGCGATAAAAAAAGGGGGGGGGGGGGGTAAACCCCGACAATTACAATGTACAGTAAAAACAAATAACACATAGTGTATACAATATACAATATGCCGTAAATAAGCAAAATTGTTAAAAAATATATATATAAAATGTAATTAGAATTACATATATATAAGAACATAATCCCAGGATTAGGAATTTGAACTTGCAGTATAATATATTATCCCTTAAAAACTTATTTTAAAATGAAAATTGAAATTAAAGTAATTGATTTGTCCCAAAAGTTTGGAAATCCCTCTCCCGGACATTAACTGAAAAAATAATTAAAAATAAATAAATAAAAAAAAATATATAAATAAAATAAAATAAAATTAAAATAAAAATTAAAAATAAATTAAAAAAATAAAAATTAAATAAAAATAAAAATAAAATAAAATTAAAAAAAAAAAAAATAAATAAAATAAAAATGAAAAATTAAAATTAAAATAGAAAAAGAAATGAAAAAAAATTAAAATGAAAAAGAAAATAAAAAAAAAAAATAAGAAAAATAAATAATAAATATAAAAAAAAAAATAAAATAAAAAAATATAAATAAAAAATAAAAAACAAAACAAAACTGAAATGCCCAGAAATAGGGAGGGACCAAACTACCAGTTGGACAAAAAGCAATTTAAATCCAAATCAATATTGATACCCAAAGGACTTAAAGTCCGCAGTCTATGGATCCATTGTGTCTCGTTCTGGGAAATTGAACGTTTTAGGTTAGAACCTCTCCAGTGCTGTTCCACCTTGTCAATTCCACAAAACGTCAAGACACTAGGATCTCGATCATGGAACATTCTGAAATGGTTGGAGAGGCTGTGGTGTTTGTATCCTTTCCTAATTCTGTTAACATGCTCCCTCAACCTCACCCCCAGTGGTCTAGTGGTTCTCCCCACATATTGGAGCCCACAGGGGCAGGCAAGCAAATATGTCACGTGCGTGGTCCCACACGTGATAAACTTTTTGATCTCATAAGACTTTCCAGTAGAAAAAGAGCTAAACTGCATGATTTTTCTTTTCCTGAATTTTGATGTTCTACACATCATGCATCTCCCACAGCTGTAAAAACCTGTCTGGTCCAAAAAGGTGAACAATTTTTTTGGGGGGTTCACAACATTATGTGCCAATTGCAGTCTCAGGGTGGGAGGCTTGGTGTAAATAAAATTAGGCCGACTGGGTAATACCGATTTTAGCTCTTTGTCTTCCATTAAAAGAGGCCAGTGTTTTTTTTATAATTTTCTCAAATTCTTTATACTGGCGATTATATCCAGTTAAAAAAGCTGTGCCAAAATCTTGTTGCTTTTTAGGTTTCTTCCTAAATAAATCATCTCTATTCATTTCTCCAATATCCTCTTTAATCCGCTTGAGATCTTCCAGATTGTATCCTTTATCTTGAAACCGCTCTAGGATCAGGTTCGCCTGTGAGTTGTAATCTTCTTTCTTGTTACAATTTCTCCTGACCCTGAGCATTTGGCTTTTAGGAATTCCGCCTAGCCACCTGGGATGGTGGCAACTGGTAAGTGGAATGTATCCATTCCTATCTACATCTTTAAAAAATGTGCGTGTGAACAATTTATTTCCTTCCTTAAAGATTGTCAGATCCAAGAAATGTATCTCCTTGTCACTAAAAACTTCTGAGAAGGAAATGCCAAACGGATTATTACTCATTCCATCCAGGAAAAATTTAAAAGATTCTTGCGATCCTGCCCAAATAACTATGATGTCATCTATATATCGTTTATATAGTTTCAGCTGTGGGATGTTTAGACTATAAATGGCCTCCTTTTCCCAGAAGCTCATAAAAAGATTGGCAACCGATGGGGCATATTTAGCCCCCATCGCGACGCCCTTCTTTTGTCTAAAAAATTATTTTTCATGCCAGAAAAAATTATGACTCATAGCCAGATCTAAGGTTTGCAGAATGAATGTTTTTTGTTTTTCTTTAATATTAAGATTTCCCAATGCCCAATCAACGGCCTGTAGGGCATGGGCTTGCTGGATATTGGTGTAAAGAGAATTTACGTCTATACTTGCTAGAATACAGTTCTCATCCACAGTCATTGGCCTAATAAGCTCTATTAAATCCTTGCTATCCTTGAGATATGCAGGGCATTGGGTGGTGAGTGGCTGTAAAAAATAATCCAAATATTCACCAATTCTGGAGAACAAAGATTCAATTCCACTTATTATTGGTCGCCCAGGCGGCTTCAGTGGATTTTTATGTAATTTTGGTAGCTGATATATCACTGGAACTCTAGGAGCATCTGGGATCAAATATCGTGCTTCTTTTTTCTTCAAGATGCCATCAGTTGTTGCTTTCTTTATTAATTTCTTCAGTTTATCTTTAAACTTCTTAGTGGGGTTTCCTTTTAGTTTTTCGTAGGTATCTTGGTCTCCAACCAATCTATTGAGCTCATCTAGGTAATCATTTTTGTTGAGTATTACTACTCCACCGCCCTTGTCGGCTGACCTAATTACTATGTTCTTGTTCTTTTCCAATAGCTCCAACCCATTTTCCAAATCTTTTTTTCCGCCTATTAGGTCGTAAGGTGAGCTTCTCTAAGTCCTGTTCGACCAACGACTTGAAAGCTCCCACAAAATGATTATTGGAAATTTGGGGATTGAAGGTGGAATTATTTTTCAAAGAACTGTGTAAATAGACCTCAGAACATGGTTCTACTGGTGGCTTGTTTTTGGCATAAAATTTTTTAATATTGATTTTCCTAATACATTTTTGAAAATCGATAAAAACATCGAATTTGTTCAAATTCCTATCCATAGCAAATTTTAGACCGAGGTCTAAAACTTTTAATTCATCTTTCGTGAAGGTGGCATCACTGAGATTAAAAATTCCTTCCATTAGGTTTCTCTTTTTCGCTTGCTTTTTACCTCCTCTGCATCCTCTAATTCTTCTATTCTTCCTTCTTCTCCTAACATCTGGGGGGCCATAGGGTGCCAGGGGATCCATTCCTCCTCCTTCCTGTTCAGTTGGCTGGGATTGTGCTTCCCCCTACCTTTGGGTGTCCCACCACCCCTCCCCCTCTGCGAAGGTGGTCCTCCAGATCCTCTCCTCTGAAAATCCCCTCTTGTGTTATTGGGGTACCATCCTCGTCCCCTATTTGGTGGTGGCCCATAGCCGGGTTGATTTGTAGGCCAGGGCTGACCACCATAATTACCTCCTCCTCTATGGTCATGTCCTCTCCAATTGGAGGGAGGAAAATAGTTAGATTGTCCCTGGGGCCAAAATTGGCCACTGGAGTTACTTCCTCTAGTGTCATGGCCTCTCTGGCCATGAGATCCTCTGTTGGATGTATAACCATATTCATACACCAGGGGTTCATATCGATTGTGGGTGGAAACTCCATATTGGGGTGTCATAGAAACATGATGGTCCCTATATTGGTGACTGCCTCTCTCATCATCTCTAGAGGAACCATCATATCTTCTCACCGGAGTTTTTGGGATTCTAGTATTATCCAGCATTTGTTTTGGGATTGCTGCTGGATTTCTAGCAGAATTACTAGATCCTTCAGCCACCTCTTGCCATTTTTAACTGGATATAATCGCCAGTATAAAGAATTTGAGAAAATTATGAAAAAACACTGGCCTCTTTTAATGGAAGACAAAGAGCTAAAATCGGTATTACCCAGTCGGCCTAATTTTATTTACACCAAGCCTCCCACCCTGAGACTGCAATTGGCACATAATGTTGTGAACCCCCCAAAAAAATTGTTCACCTTTTTGGGTCTCCAAGCTTCACCGCCTACTGCGTTTTTTACCTGTTTTTATTAGAACAGCTCCAATTGTTTGATTTCATTTTGGAAGCATGTTTCTGTTTTAAAATAAAGTGAACCCTTGTCTTGTGGGTTTTACACGAGGAGGAGTCCCTCTTTTGCTTTTTTTCCACCTATGGCAAAACTTCTGACCAACGAGATCTGATCACAGTAATCCTACAGCCACCCATTCGGCTGGTGAGTATGTGCTAAGGATCCTGAGAAACCTTAACCAACGCTCCCTACCTTCTATCTCACCTCTTTTGGCACCTGGAGGTAGCCATACAAGCTGATTCTGACCTTTCACTACCGGTGAGTTGGTCCACCGCACATGGTAAGCGCTTATGAATTCATCTATCTGGTTGCATTGTTGCCCTTGGTTGACAGGACCCAACATCTGAACCATATCATCATCACTGTTTATATTGTATTTGGAACTGCTCTTTCACTATTACTCCCAGTTATACTTCTCCGGAGTTTTAAGGAACAGTGCCTCTACTTGAAATATAGTTGGATACGTTTAGTCCGCTCATCCATTTCTAACAACAGAACTGTTCACTGAGGTGCCTTGAAAAACAACCACCCTTAATATGTGTTATTGATTCACATTGTGATTTATCATCATTGTCTGTTTGGGTTTGCCAATCAGGAGGCTGGGTCATTAAGGTTTCTGAGAAACATATAGTCTTCCTGGATATACCCGTTTATTACAGTTCTTCTGTAATTGCAGCACCTTATATATATCATGTCTTTTTGGTAGTATCGCCATGGACAATTCAATACATCTGTACACAACATCCGTGTGATTTTAGGCTTCTAGTTATACTACTCATGGTATTTTAGAGTTCATTATCAGAGACACAGTCTGTGTGATTCCTAGTCCACAACCATGGTTGCACAGAGACATTTTTAGCGCTACCCACAAAAAAATTGTTCACCTTTTTGGACCAGACAGGTTTTTACAGCTGTGGGAGATGCATGATGGGTAGAACATCAAAATTCAGGAAAAGAAAAATCATGCAGTTTAGCTCTTTTTCTACTGGAAAGTCTTATGAGATCAAAAAGTTTATCACGTGTGGGACCACGCACGTGACATATTTGCTTGCCTGCCCCTGTGGGCTCCAATATGTGGGGAGAACCACTAGACCACTGGGGGTGAGGTTGAGGGAGCATGTTAACAGAATTAGGAAAGGATACAAACACCACAGCCTCTCCAACCATTTCAGAATGTTCCATGATCGAGATCCTAGTGTCTTGACGTTTTGTGGAATTGACAAGGTGGAACAGCACTGGAGAGGTTCTAACCTAAAACGTTCAATTTCCCAGAACGAGACACAATGGATCCATAGACTGCGGACTTTAAGTCCTTTGGGTATCAATATTGATTTGGATTTAAATTGCTTTTTGTCCAACTGGTAGTTTGGTCCCTCCCTATTTCTGGGCATTTCAGTTTTGTTTTGTTTTTTATTTTTTATTTATATTTTTTTATTTATATATTTTTTTTTTATTTCTATTTTTTTTTTTATATTTTATTTATTATTTATTTTTCTTATTATTATTTTTTACTTTCTTTTTCATTTTAATTTTATTTTCATTTCTATTTCTATTTTTATAATTTTATTTTAATTTTTATAATTTTTTATTTTTTTTTTTTTTAATTTATTTTATTTTTTTTTCATTTAATTTTATTTATTTTTTATTTTTAATTTTATTTTAATTTTTTATTTTATTTTATTTATATATTTTTTTATATTATTTATTTTTAATTATTTTTTCAGTTAATGTCCGGGAGAGGGATTTCCAAACTTTTGGGACAAATCAATTACTTTAATTTCAATTTTCATTTTAAAATAAGTTTTTAAGGGATAATATATTATACTGCAAGTTCAAATTCCTAATCCTGGGATTATGTTCTTATATATATGTAATTCTAATTACATTTTATATATATATTTTTTACCAATTTTGCTTATTTACGGCATATTGTATATTGTATACACTATGTGTTATTTTTTTTTACTGTACATTGTAATTGTCGGGGGTTTACCCCCCCCCCCCTTTTTTTATCGCCAGCTTATTAAAGGCTTTATGCAAACTCATATGATGATCATGCAGGACAATAAGTGATCTTATCCCCTCTGATCATGTTTTGGCGTTTAGCTCCACCTGTTAAAAGGAGGGGTTTTCTGCTCTCCATCTAGCTACACCTGTTAAAAGGAGGGGGTTTCTGCTCTCCATCTAGTATAAATATCACATCCCTTTGGCCGGAAGTGATGTCTTTTGATGACGCCCTGGAGGAGGGGCGAAACGCGTCGACATAATTTCCGGCCAAGGATCTAACCACTGACGCCACTTCCTGTTCCAGTGGAGCGCACGCTAAACCAGCTGCAACCGCGGAAGTATCTGAGAAGTTTGCCTTCCTTTATGCATCCTGTAAGTAGCGCAGAGCGCGCATTTTAAAAATCCTTCTACAACACTTTAAAATTAGCTCTCTTCTATTATCGGTACAATATCTCCAAGAACATCACTGTGCCTTGTGTGCATGCATCGCTCCCTGGATCCTCTCATCCCACTGGCTTGTTTATTCAGCTCTGCTTTTGTGCCTACTTGCCGAACCACAGTTTGTCTGCATATCTGCCCTCTGCTTTGCTGCTCTGTCTGTCTGCTAGCCCGGTGAGTCTATTCCAAGAAGGAGCTCATATGTACATTTATTTTGGTTCTTGTTTTTTTGGGACAATAACTGGACTTACTCACATTTTTTTTTTTTTTTTTTATTTATATATTTTCTTTCCACATTGATCACTTATTCAATTTTGGTATCTATGAAATAATTTTATGGTTATTATTCAATCATGTCACTTATGTAATTTATCACACATATTATTTGATGCTAGTTTATTTTTTATGGGATTGGTTTGTGTCAGACATGTAACCACTTCACACACATTATTGATGTTTGTCAATTTTGTGGGATCATTTATTATTTTGTCACAATTTTTGTTTGCCAGCGCTGTTTTATTGGTTTGAGCATTTTTTGAAGGTTATAGCACTTTCTTATCAGCAGCTGCACATTTTTTGTGTTTTCTTTTTCTCGTTCAATATTGCACACGTCTATTCCAGCGCCGTTTCTTTGTTTATATACAACTCCGGATTGCCTCAAAACTTCTTTGCCAAATGGAAATGATGATATGGCATATAAAAAGAAAGACCCTCAAATAGTGTAAAATCCTCAAGACGCTTTAATAAAATAAGTAATTGCACTTACATGTAGAGCTAAATTCAAGTGCATTTCGAATAGCGTCGACTGGCATCAAAGATGGAAAACACGATCGTACAAGCTGTGTCACCACGTAGGCCACTCCTCTATGCATTTCTTCATAAGCTGACATCATTAGGAGACAGAGGGTGGATCACTCCAATTAAAACCGTGGCCAATCAGGCATTTAATGTATACGGCCATCCCACTATCCCACAATCAGTGCCTCAATAGAGACAACTTGAAGGCAGAAATTAGACTGACAATTCCTACAAACCAATCAAAACGTATAATAAGGAACTGAATAAATTCTGATTAGTCCTCCAATAATAATCCAATTTATGTATGAGGGGATTCTATGTAAATAGCAATTAATAAAAAAATTGGAACTAAAAAAAATGTATATTATATAGTTATATGAGAGAGAGAAAGAAAGACAGACAGAAAAATAGAGAGAGAAAGAGAGAGACAAAAAAAATGATCTCTATTGTTATAAAATAAAAAATGTACAAAAAAGATTTTTATTAATTTAAATTAAAACAAACAATTTAGGGCAGGAGCAATATTGGGCAATTTGAATTAATACATAAAATAGCAGTCACAGACAGGAAACAAAGGACATACAGTAGGTACGAGAACCAGGGCCATGTGAAGCAATTTGGGGGTCCCAAGCAAAATGGACATGGAGGCCCCCCCAGTGTGTACTGTAGAGTATTTTCTCTGCTTTCTAAATTTTTTGAAAAAAGCTTGAATAAATATTACCTGATTCAAAAAAGAAGCAATAAGATGGAAATGGGATGGTAAAGAAAGAAAATGGAAAGAAAGCTATGGTAATTGTTTTTATTATGGTCAGCAAGCTACCATATTTTTATTACTAAATGGGTCTTGATGACTGCCTCCCCCCCTTACTACTTACTACCCCCTGCATGTTCTTTTTAACCCCCCTCCCTACTGCGTAGGGCACTGCAGGAGATTCAGTTTTCTGTTCCCGGCCGGCCAGACTGAATGGAAGTGAGCACTTCCTGTCAGTCCGGCCGGGATCAGGAAACTGAATCTCCTGTAGAAAGGAAGAGGAGCTCGGGCACACTACAGACTGCCTGCAGCTTATAGGAAGCGCAACCTAATATTGTCTCCGTTAAGGAGTAACCAGTGTTATACAAAAAACACAGTCACTTGTGGGCCTGCAGCACTAACAGGTCTTCCAAGGTATGGAGTAACAAATGTCAGATAAAATGGTGGTTTGAAAGGTATATGTGGTATCCAAAACGGGTGGATGCTGCCTTCCTCAGAGGGGGTAATCCGAAAGGAACTACAAGAAAAACAGAAATGGAAGGAGCGAAAGATAATCCCAAAGATAATTTAATAATAAGACATTTTTATATAAAAGCGGGTACTCACAAAATGCAACTAGCAAAAAGCCATAAACACAGTGCATGGACATGCACAGAACATGGGGTACACAATTTGGCACTGTGTCACTTTAATTGTCAATTGCGCAGTCATGCAATGCTGTACCCAAACGAAATTTGCTTCCTTTTTTCCCCACAAATAGAGCTTTCTTTTGGTGGCATTTGATCACCTCAGCGTTTTTTTTATTTTTTGCGCAACAAAAAAGAGCGACAATTTTGAAAAAAAAACTATATTTTTAATTTTTTCTATAATAAATACCCCCAAAAATATAAAAAAAAACAAATTTCTTCATCAGTTTAAGCCAATATATATTCTTCTACGTATTTTTGGTAAAAAAAATATTGCAATAAGCGTATATTGATTGGTTTGCACAAAAGTTATAGCGTCTACAAACGAAAGGGAAGATTTATGGCATTTTTATGGCATTTTTATTATTTATTTATTTTTTACTAGTAATGACGGTGATCTGCGATTTTTAGCAGTATTGCGACATATAAAAATGCACTGAATACTGTGTAAATGTCACTGGTAGAGAAGGGGTTAACACTAGGGGGTGATCAAGGGGTTAAATGTGTGTTCCCTGGATGTGTTCTAACTGTATGGGGATAGGACTGACTGGGGGAGGAGACATATCGTTGTCCTTGTTCCTTAGTAGGAACAGATGATATGTCTCCTCTCCCCTGACAGAACAGAGATTGTGCTGTCTCTCATGTCCGCGATCGAGGGTGGCCAGTGGGGATCGAGCCCGCTGGCCACGTGCATCGGGACCCCCGCCATGCGGCGGCAGCTCTTAAAGGGAAAAATGTACCCATACGTTGTTTTGCCCAGCCGTGCCATTCTGCCGACGTATATCAGCGTGAGCCGGTTGGTAAGCAGTTAATGTGCATGGGTGCACTTCTGAGATTGTATGCAGCCTCTTGTTGCAATGGAAATGGTGGAAAATAGATATGTAAGTGCACACCTGTATACACAATTTAAAAAGCCTTGACTCTTGACATGAAAGTCAGCAGGCAGCTGATATTGAAATCAGTTAGGCAATGTTAAATGTTGTTTTCATATTTTCAAATTTTTTAAACAGTACACATTTAAAAAAAGGATTTATTTGTATTTATGTCACTATTTAATTTACAGATTTTACTGTAATAAACTGTTTCCAACATATTTGTTAAACTGGGAATGATCCACTGAAAGCAATAGCGCCTATCTTAGAGTGCCAATGTTTATTAGACAGCAAGTTTGTATGGTAGATGTCGTTTTAATACTCTAGCTATTTGAGTGAACCACTAAGGGGATATATATTGCCTCTTTAGTGTATAATTTGGGTGATATGCACTTATGCGTTTTACATTCTTTTTTTTTTTTGTTCACCCTCTAGCAGCCATTATCCATCTGCCATGGCATGATGTAATGCTTAAAAAAGAAAAAGATACTGATACTGTTTCTAACAAAACTTTTATAGAAATAAAGACACCCAACCATTTGTCAATTTATAAAAGAAAATAAATATTCTACCAGTTCTTCATTTTCTTCTAAAGTTAAGAAAAAAATAACCTGCATTTATCATTGTTATTGTACGTTTACAATGCAAATGCAAAATAGTTGGGGACCCTTTGGGTCTGGTTTGGATTTTAACCACTGGC